>CM040191.1:50655688-50720688 GCA_022606455.1 Callitettix versicolor
TTCTTTTATATGCTTCTAAGGATTGATGACGTCATTGGTCATTCACATCCGAGTGTAGGAACGTAAACTGCTTCATAGCAGATGTTCTGGAAATAACTATCTAAGGCGGTGTAACAAAGGAATTGTATTCCGTGCAACTGGTTATGTGAAACCCGTTTAGACGGTTTTGGAATTTGTTTACTCGCTTAGTACCTGTAGTACCTGTAAGGTCAAGGAAGCTGTGTGTTCTTTTAGAAAAATGTGTTTCTAAATACATTTAGAGACTAAATGGACTGATTTTTAACGAAATTTTATCTTGTAATGGTTTTGCTTGTATTTTGAGACCATTATTCGTTTCTAGAACTTAAAATCGGTTCTTATGATTTTCATCAAACGTTTAGTCAAATACCCCAAAAAAACTAAGCAGTTATCGAAAACAAAATAATAAAATAAGCCAAATTTTCAAAATCGGTTTTCAGGTTTTTCATAAATTTCGGTCATGTATGAATGAAGTTAGTGTACAAATTTTGAAATAATAATCTTACGTTTTAAAACAAACCCAATGTCGGTTAGTAAACAAATTTGTTTTTCAAATTTAGTAGTAGGCTACAATCACTTTAGATCGTACTTGACTTAAACGTTAACAAACACTGACTTTAAAAGTTTGAATGATCTTTGTATTTTGTTGTTACTAGCTGACTGACACATTTTAGCACAATTGACTTTCAAAAGAAGAGTAAGGTCACGTCAAATTTACTGACACAATTTACGTCTGACCTATATTTGAGCATAACGATCGAAATTTTCGCCATTTCGATATTTTACGTACCTTTTTTCAGTTCCTATTAGTTCAAATATATATCTTGTTCAAATTTTCAATTTCACTCAAGTTCAAATACTTTTCCAACTTGTAGTGGATAACTCTTAATGTTAATACAGTCTTTTTTCAAATATTAATTCATTCATTAAATTTAATTAATTAATATTTGTTTTATATGGGAGATTAAAATAAAACGTTTCTTTGTTGACCTAAGTAGGAATTGACTTTTTTTTATATATTACTTGTTTCAAGTGTATCTGCTAATGAAATAAGCTATTTTGAAGAAGAAAGGTAAGCCGCTGCCAAGTATAAAGACTGATACTGGTCAATAAACTGCGTTAAGCAGGCGACTGATTCTTGGAAGAATTCAAAGATGATTAACAAAATTTTTACTGTAGACTTAGTGGGGAACTATTTACTACTGGGTGGTTTTTCTTTACATTATCACAAGATCTGAAATGACCATTATTTTTAAACTGCTAAACGAATTTTATTGGAAACACACAGGTTCAAGCTATTGCGACAATAGATTTTCGTGTGGTTCGAGTCAAAATGTGACCACAATTTGAACACGTGAGTGCACACGAGATGCCTACAGATGAAAACAAATTGTCTGATGTCAAAGAAATGATGACCTCAATAAATGATACGGCTTTAGCATTATGCTGGCTTGACCATTATTATCAGTGTATAGCCGATAAGACAAGAGTATCGCTTTGGTAGTAACGAGGAATAGATAAAATTGAAGACGTAGGAGAGAACATGAAAGGAAAATGGGCTGATTGCGGATTATGAAAACATTTTGCCATTTTGAAAACAGTTTAGGCAGATTTGAAAAACTGTGTTTTCTGTCTTGAGCCTCAAGTTTGATAGCTCATAATTAAACAAACGTGCAAAACATTATATTAACCTTCTCAAAAGTTATTTCAGGTAAAATAATCTTGTTTCGAATGGTAGCTATTAAAAAAATAGGTACATTTACTTAAATTGAATTTATAAAATTTGGATCTTTTGTGAAGATACATAGCACAATTCAGAGTAACAACTTAAAATTGTACCGACCCAAGTCGACAAAAAACGGCAGTTTTTTATTTTCGTCCTTTATAATTTACTTCTGAACCATTTATTTCTTTTATCATATTCCACTGTACTTGTACACTGATTTCAAATATTCACCTTGATATTAGATCGAAATTTAGAATGTCTGCTTTTTCGTACTATATTATTGAGTTGACTATATTCTTGCACGGAAGATTAAATTTCTAATGCTTATTTTATGCTGTTTTTAACGGAACTATATTTTGACGTCATTGCTGTTTACGTTGTATGGAGCGTGGTAGTTGTACTACGCCAAGTGTGACGTCATTGCTCTTTGTCACCAGATAGTGTCCATGCGCACGTTGTTTCTTTCTTGTTCATGCGGTAGTTTTCTCTTGTTATTTAAATAAGCAAAGAATTCAACTTTTTACAAATAAGCGGCTACTTTATATCCACTTCAATACTCGTTACAAAAGTTAGTACCTTTTACGGAATACTAGTTATATACCTGACAACCGAGTCGAGTTAGAGTTTTATAAATAAAAGTTTATATTCTTATCGTTATTATAACACGCATTTAATTAGTCGTGTTTGAAACGAAATCTTAATTTACACGTAGAATTAAGGGTGTAAATTTTATTTTCAATTGTTTTTCGAAATTCTCGTAGTTTTCGCACTATTGTATTTTGTACTGTTACTTCTGGGCATGCAATGAAGCGTATTGGTTAAAAGATTACGAAAATTGACAAGTCGCCCAAAATTGCAGATTTACTCAAAATTTTGTACAAAATCTGTTAAAACGATTTTGAGAAATCAGGTTTTTTCCGAACGTTTTACGTAGAATGGTTTTATGGTTTCTTGACGGCCTTCTACGTGGCAGAAGCTGTGGAATGAACCTATTGAAAGTGCAAGCTCTGTTCATGGAACAAAGAAATTTGCTTTTTTGACATCAACAAATAGTTTATTTTTTTAGAAATAGTTGCTAATTTTTGCTCCTCCAAATTTAAAATAAAAATTCGAAACCACTGAAAATAAAAAATAAGCAATAGAGTTGTGTAAAAATTGACCGAGTGAAGCGAGGTGTTTTGTTTCAACTCGACCGTTCGGCGTTTGGTTTGTGTGTTTGTTACGCAGTTTTGCCCAAACGCATTGGCCGATTGTTTTGAAATTTTGTACGAATATACCTTCCATAAAGACCGAACGACGTACGAGTATGTAAGGTTTTTCCCATTCACTTCCGTTTCAAGATTCACTATCACGAATGTACGCAGTTTTGGCCAAACGCATTGGCCAATTGTTTTGAAATTTTGTACGAATATACCTTCCATAAAGCCCGAACGACGTTCGAGTATGTAAGGTTTTTCCCATTCACTTCCGTTTCAAGATTCACTATCACGAATGTACGCAGTTTTGGCCAAACGCATTGGCCGATTGTTTTGAAATTTGGTACGAAAGTACCTTTTATAAAGCCTGATGAATATGTAAGATATTCCCCCCCCCGTTAACTTCCGTTTTACGACAGCAGCCTCTGATTTACAATGACGAGTTTGCGCAGTTTTGGCCAAACGCATTGGCCGATTGTTTTGAAATTTTGTACGAATATACCTTCCATAAAGCCCGAACGACATACGAGTATGTAAGATTTTTCCCATTCACTTCCGTTCACTATCACGAATGTATGCAGTTTTGGTCAAACGCATCGGTCGATTGTTTTGAAATTTTGTACGAAAGTACCTTCCATAAAGCCCAAACGACATACGAGTATGTAAGGTTTTTCCCATTCACTTCCGTTTCAAGATACACTATCACGAATGTACGCAGTTTTGGCCAAACGTATTGGCCGATTGTTTTGAAATTTGGTACGAATATGCCTTCCATAAAGCCCGAACGACGTACGAGTATGTAAGGTTTTTCCCATTCACTTATGTTTCAAGATTCACTATCACGAATGTACGCAGTTTTGGCCAAACGTATTGGCTGATTGTTTTGAAATTTGGTACGAATATGCCTTCCATAAAGCCCGAACGACGTACGAGTATGTAAGGTTTTTCCCCATTCACTTCCATTTCAAGATTCACTATCACTAGTTTATGCAGTTTTGGCCAAAAACGCATTGGCCGATTGTTTTGAAATTTTGTACCTTCCATAAAGCCCGAACGACGTACGAGTATGTAAGGTTTTTCCCATTCAGTTCCGTTTCAAGATTCACTATCACGAATGTACACAGTTTTGGCCAAACGCATTGGCCGATTGTTTTGCAATTTTGTACCTTCCATAAAGCCCGAACGACATACGAGTATGTAAGGTTTTTCCCATTCACTTCCGTTTCAAGATTCACTATCACGAATGTACGCAGTTTTGGCCAAACGCATTGGCCGATTGTTTTGAAATTTTGTACCTTCCATAAAGCCCGAACGACGTACGAGTATGTAAGGTTTTTCCCATTCAGTTCCGTTTCAAGATTCACTATCACGAATGTACGCAGTTTTGGCCAAACGCATTGGCCGATTGTTTTGAAATTTTGTACGAAAGTACCTTCCATAAAGCCCGAACGACATACGAGTATGTAAGGTTTTTCTCATTCACTTCCGTTTCAAGATTCACTATCACGAATGTACGCAGTTTTGGCCAAACGCATTGACCGATTGTTATGAAATTTTGTACGAAACTACCTTTTATAAAGTCTGATGAATATGTAAGATATCCCCCCCCCCGTTCACTTCCGTTTTACGACAGCAGCCTCTGATTTACAATGACGAGTTTGCGCAGTTTCGGCCGAACGCCAAACGATTGTTTTGAAAGTTGGTATGAAGTTACCCTGTACAAAGCCTAAACGGCATAATCCATAGTAATATATTTTCCTACTTACTTTCATTTCAGTATGGCGGCCTCTGATTTAACGATGATAACGTAGTTGCTGACTGTAAGAGGCTTAGTGTCAAGACCCGTCGTAATGTTTACCGCTTTATGGAAAGAACATAAAATTCCCAATAAAATTGGTCTAGTAACATTTATATTAATTAAGAATATTGCGAGATCTACTGTTATTTGAACTACTAACGTAGACCTATTTCGCTTTCAAACGACACCTGAACTGGTTCTATAAATTTTCTGAATTAATGTTACATTCGTATCACTGTATAAACTGGTTATTAGTACTTACAGTTGTCCAGCCTATCATTGGAATACCGAAGGCACTGCAAATCCAGCCGGGCTCAAACAATAGACTCGATAATGAGGAAACACTTTTGTCGCACAGGCGTCGTTCAAAAGACTTTCGTAAAAACCAGTAAAGGCATAAAGGTAAACATAAAGTTCCCAGAAGAGTTTCATTATCGGGCTGCTTACAATGCGCAGTCGGTAGTGCGCACGGCATGGTTGTTTATTATGCGCGGTGCGTGAAACTTGTTGATTGTAATTGAAAGCTGGTTGCCGGTCGCCGGCTGATCTTTGTGACAGATTAACGCACTTGAAAGCTCGCATCAGCTGATGCAATTAAAACAGGATAAGAACAATGGCTAACACTACCACAGTGTGCTGTTCAAAATCGAGACTTTACAAGTACGTTTTTACTCCCTAACCTAACCTAACCTCAAGGAGCATTGAGAAAATTATAGCGACACGCAGCTGTCTCGCTGGCGTGATGAAAAAGAATTTCTAAAAATAATTCGTTTAAACTTTTTTAGAATTGTTACTTCACCGTCACTATCAGCATTAAAATCTGACGCTTTGAACTTCCAAATTACATTGAAAATACGAAAGTGAGCCCTGACCGCCGTCTATTTCTTAATTTCAACTGAATTTGTTCAAATTAAACGGTCGAACTTTGTTTTGAAACGATTGTCCAAGCTGACCTAAATCAATTTTTGTTGCAAACTTTGTAATCGAGGCGAAATTGCGATAGCTAGAATGCTTTTTTTTGTTTTGTTTTTTGTGTTTAACGTCCGACTATTGTGCACACTTTGGCTAATGCAGACGTTGGGATTATTTATAGCGTATGAAAATGCCTAGCCCTGGCCGGGAATCGAACCCGGGTCCTCAGGGTGAAAGCGTAGTACGCTATCAACTAGGCCACCGAGGCGGCTAAGCTAGAGTGCTAATAAGAGCGCGCGCGCACGTACAACAAATAATAATTGTGACACGCTGTTGTCTCACATAATAAAAGCGAATTCCAGAAGTATTTTCTTTATGTAACCCTTTTGGAAATTCTGATCCCTGCAGAGGGTGCAGACTATTGAGAGGATATAGACATCCCTCGCGGTACCCGAGTCTAACACACACTTACACTTGCAACATTACACTTACGACTTTAACACTTTACACTCAGACTTAATCTTAGGGAGGCGATAATATCCTTAATGTGCTTTTCGCTTTAAAATAACAAAAAAAATGACAATTCTGATTTTACCATCATAATCACCACGAAAATCTGCATTTATTATGGTTTTAAACTTTCAAATTGCAATGAAAATACGACAACGAACCCTGACCGCCGTCAAAACATTTAGACTATTGATTTCAACGGATTTTGATAAATTCACTATGACGATCTGTGCGGTTTTTATCGCTGGTTTATGAATGTGAAATCGGATTTAAAAAAACGTGTAGGCAAAAAAGTTGCGAATTTTTGAAGATATGAAATGGCAGCATTTTTAAACTGTTGAACAAATTTTACCGGTTAACGAACTTGTCTAAGTTATTAAGGTATTGCCATAATCTATTTTCGTACCAAGTTTGAATCAAATCGGACCAAAATTTCTAACATAAACTTGCTAAAACACACACACACACGCACGTATACACACACAACATAGTGCATTTATTATGCAGTATTTATCATGCGGTATTTATTATACATATACGCACCCAAGCGCACACACCCACACGCGCGTGCACGCGTACACAACGCACACACACACACACACACAAACTCTCTCTCGCGCGTACGCGCGCACACGCGCACACACACACATACACAACATACGTGCATTTATTATACGGTATGCCCTATTTATTATACGTAGGCCTACACGCACCCAAGCGCACTCACTCACACGCGCGTGCACGCGCGCACACACACACACATACAACATACGTGCATTTATTATACGGTATTTATTATAAGTACACGCACCCAAGCGCACTCACTCACACGCGCGTGTACGCGTACAAAAACACACGCGCGCGCGCGCACACACACACACACACACACACACAACATTCGTGCATTTATTTTACGGTATTTGTCATACGGTATTTATTATACGTACACGCACACACGCACACGCGCGTGAACGCGTACACAAACGCGCACGCGTGCGCGCACACACACACACACACACACAACATACATGCATTTATTATACGTTATTTATTATATGTACACGCACCCAAGCGCACAAACGCACGCACACAATAAATATTTAAATATTTTCTACACAAGTTGCAGTAGTCTGTTCCCACTGACATATTTGAAGGTTAGACTGCGTCCTTACTTGTTGAGGTCAATACCTTGTTTGACAAAAACTACAAAGGACGCCCTTATATAGCGCGGATTAATTAAAAATAACGATGAACTTAATGAATGGCAGCCCGAAGAACTATCGCAGCTCCGGCCTTTCTTCTGTTTCTGTTTCTGTTTCTGTTTCCATTCCACTTGCAGACGGCATTAATGCCGCATTGCGCGGAACGCTGTGCGAGACGCTAACATAAATATATGACTCCTTTTTGCATTCCTTTGCCTTACTGGCGTTTCTATAGATTCAGAATGTTATTAAGGACGAAGGAGTGAAAGTATTGTGTCGTGTTTTTAAGTATAAACTTGAAGAATAAATTAAACGCCGGACCGGCCGGCCACCTGGCGCGTGTTTCTTTGTCCGCGCCGGTAATACTGTCTCTGCTTTCGATATTCGATCTGTGATTGATTAATCGTGACATCTGTTATGAAGTAAACGGGACACGCAGCTGTCTCGCTGACATGATGTAAGCGAATTCTAACAATATACTTTATTGAAAATCACAGCTGTCTTGTCAAGGGTTGGAAACGAATTTCCAAAAATATTTTTGAAGCGACTACTTCTTATCGCGGGGTATGGATGTGTTACACGAGGAAAAATAGTTTGCCGTCACGGAACGCTTTCACACATCCATACGCGCACTCTAGAATCACAAATATTATATTTACTATTACACTTAAACCGTATAACTGGCAAAAGTAGGGTTATAAACTGATTCATTAAAGTCCTATATATAGTCCTCTATAAATAACTCAATGCATATTCTGTGACAGTTTCAGTTAATTTTTAAGTTGTGTACCTACACACGCGAAATGTAATACGAAAATAATTTTCAAGATTTGCCATTTCCTGCATGCATCTAAATTTGTATAAAAATAATTAAATCATAATAGTGAAAAAGTACAGTCAGGCATGCCAAAAGAAGTAGTCACTTTTGTCGGCCAGTCCCGCACTGCCTAAGTTTGTTTTTTATCTTACTGTGTTTTTGAAATTTTGGTTATAATCTGTACATAAGTCCTATTAACATTTTATACTTTCAAGTTACATTGAAAATACGAAAATTAACCCTGACCGCCGTGAAATAAATTTCTTAATTTCAAAGTATTTTGAAAATTCAAAAAGCTAATTTACGCAGTTTTTAACGCTGATTACGATGGTCAATTTAAAAGAAATTTAAGACTATAAAAACATATTTTTAAGATTTAAAATGTACGCCATTTTGAAACGGTTAGACATCTGTATATGAAAGATAACGATTCCTCAAAATGCGGTCTAAAGGTCAGAATCGGTGCTCATTTCAAGATTGCGGGTCAGATTCATTTCCGCCTTTTCAATGTAAGTTATAGTGAAAATTTATGCTGACTACAATGGTCGGGTGTATATGGCTAGAACTTTAGCATTAGTAATTTTGGTCCGATATGATTTAAACTTGGTACAAAAAACGATTTTTGTAATATCAACAGGTTATACATTAGCATTTAAAGTTTTCAAAATCCATTAAAAGTACAGAAATGAATTCGACGACGGTCAAGGTTCATTTCCGTAATTTCAGTGTAATTTTAAAGTTTAAAATTCTAACTTATGAAGACTTTTGATACTGATTATGATGGTAAAATCAGATTTTCTTAAAATAAAAGAAAAAGTTCGAAATTTGTATCTAACAGCGCTTGTATCACGTCAGCAAAACAGGTGTGTGCAGCTACTATTACTTATCTAAGAAAAAAAGTTAATGCAATGACGAACTTTTCACATTGTCCTTGCGGTGTGTGTGTGTGTGTGTGTGTGTGTGAGAGAGAGAGAGAGAGTGTGTGCGCGCGCGCGCGTGCGCGCGCGCGCGCGTGTGTGTGTGTGCGTGCGCGCGCGAGTGAGTGTGCGTGTGCGTGCGTGTGAGTGTGTGTGTGTGCGTGCGTGTGTGTGTGAGTGAGTGTGTGTAAGAGAGAGTGTGTGAATGTGCGTGTGTGTGAGAGAGAGAGAGAGAGAGAGAGAGAGAGAGAGAGAGAGAGAGAGAGTGAGTGTGCGTGTGTGTGTGTGTGTGTGTGTGTGTGTGTGTGTGTGTGTGTGTGTGTGTGTGTGTGTGTGTGTGTGTGTGTGTGCGCGCGCGCGTGTGTGTGTGTTTAGTTTCAAGCGGTACGTGCATGACAAACGTTTGGGAAGTACAGTTGCAAAGTAATATAAACTTTTAATTTCAGGTTTATAAGGAACAGGAGAGGTGAATATCCTCAGAGTCGGTTCTGCTGAGGAATCTCGGTCCAATTAAGGAGACCATAAAGATATGAACATGATCACTGTAACATCAAATGTCTAAAACATTTCTAGAAAGAGCGGATTATTTTAAAGTTGCCTCAAACAAACGTTTAACTACTGTGCATGTTTTGTTTATGATGATATTTTAATATTCGTGGCACGCAGTTGGCTTGCTGACGTGATAGAAGCGAATTTCTAAAAGCATTTTTCTTTACGATACCCTTTTTGAAATTTTCGTTTCACTATCATAATCAGTATTAAAATCTACATTTAATTAGAATTTTAAACGTTTAAATTTCACTGAAAATATGAAAGTAAACCTTGATCGCCGTAAAAGTTTCTTAATTTCCACGGATTTTGAAAATTCAAAAACCTATTTTATGCAGTTTTTAACGATTATTAGAATTATGAAATTTATACCGTAGCAAACGTCAAAAAGTGAATTAGAGGTCAGGATTTATGCTCATTTCAAGGTAACGGATGATCGCTCCAATAGCTCATTTTTCAATGGATATTCGTTAATAATCATAGCACGCAGCTGTCTCGCTGACGTTATGGTTAGTAAGATTTTTTTTTGTTTGTTTAATGTCCGACTATTGTGCACACTTGGGCTAATGCAGACGACGTGATGATTTATAGCGTATTAAAATGCCAAGCCCTCGCCCGGAATCGAACCCAGGTCCTCGGGGTGAAAGCCCAGTACCAATGAATACAGAATCTATATTTTCTATCTATAGATTCTGTATTCATTGCCAGTACGCTAGCAACCAGGCCACCGAGGTTAGTAAGAAGTTGTATTGAATGGCATTTTATAGTAATAATAGACTAATACAAAATCGTATACTGACTGGATAAAATTCAAATTTGTTTAATGTATTTTATTACAATCGTAAACAGAGTAAAATACGCAAAAATTAGTACTTAAAAATAATTTTCATTTTTTCTATTGATATTATAAAAGCAAATTTATACAGATCAGGGCTAAACTAATTACGAAAAAAGATAAAAAATGTATGATTTTTCAGATTTGAAATAGTCGCTATTTTTAAACGGTTGAACCGATTTTTTTGGGGGGACGTAATTGTCCAAATTGTTTCCAAAATCACATTTGTGTGTAAGTTTAAAATAACTCTGACCAAAGAACACTGTAGTAGTTATTTATTCCAGTTTCATCTAACCTAAAAACATGTTCTGCTCTAGGGGACAGAATCGAGATTAATTTTCGCGATTTGTAAATGTAATTTAAACATTTAAAATGTATTTTGGTCGAGCGAACGTGTCCGTTCGGCATTCGGTTTGTGCGTTTGTTTGTTACGCAAGTATTGACCGATTGTTTTGAAATGTTCTACAAAGGTAAATTGTAAATGCATGAACGAAGTACAGTAGGCCTATGCTCACCATAATCGGTCGGTGTTATTTGTGTTCTTTGAAAAAAATTAATAAATAGTAGAATCCTACGTCAACTCCGAGTGTGTGTCAAACGGCAAACATGAATATCGACGAGTTGTCCGCAGATCGAAAAGCGTGCTTTTTTCTCGTTTTTACAAAAAAAAAAACACAAGCGTACATCAATTTCTAAGGAGATAATGTAAATTTCTCCTTAATAACATCAATTTCAACATAATAACATCAAATAATAACATCAATTTCTAAGGAGTAAGAAAACTTTTTTTGTAAAAAAAACTGACATACAAAGATGACTTTAAAGCCAGTCACGGGTGGCGCGATAAACTTAAGAAACGGTATTGGATCCGTTTTTTATCTATTTGTGGTGCAAAACTGTCGTGTGGTGTACATGTTGCTGCTCCATACATAGAGAAGTTTAAACAGTAAATAGTTAGGTTTAGGTACAAATCAAGTTTACAATGCGGACGAAAGCGGTTTATTTTGGCGGATGCTTTCACAAAAAACTTTAGTTCATGTATACTGTATATGGTATTTTTTTGTGTGTGTTTAACGTCCGACTATTGTGCACACTTGGGCTAATGCAGACGATGGGATGATTTATAGCGTATGAAATGCCAAGCCCTGGCCGGGAATCGAACCCGGGTCCTCGGGGTGAAAGCCTAGTACGCTATCAACTAGGCCACCGAGGCGGCTGTATACGGTACTGTACGTAGATATAGCCGCCTCGGTGGCCTAGTTGATAGCGTACTAGGCTTTCACCCCGAGGACCCGGGTTCGATTCCCGGCCAGGGCTTGGCATTTTCATACGCTATAAATCATCCCATCGTCTGTTAATGCCGAGTGTTTTTTTCCTGTTTTTTAACGTTAATTTTACGAGTTTTTCATTTCGTTTAAATGTTTTTTCAATAATAATTCCATTTTACATACTACTTTATTATCATTTTTCTTTCGTTCCAATAATCTGTCGTTTTCGAAAATCCAGCAGTAATGATGTCCGATATACGCCGGATTATCGCGAGTCTACTGTAGGTGTTTGCGATTTTCTCATTCATGTCCGTTTCAAGATGGCCGTTTTAAATCAGAATTAGAAGCCATCGCCTTCACGAACAAACGCTCTCCCAAAACTGTACTTCAAATCAACGATACTCCTATAGCATGGAAACCCAAAGTCAGATATTTAGGTATCTTGCTTGACAAACGACTGACTTTTGCTCCTCATGTCAAGCAAACGATAGGCAAAGCGTCTGCGGTTCGCGGTAAGCTTTTTCCTGTTCTTACGAACAAAAGCCCAATACCCCTAAAAATCAGGCTGACAATGTATAAAATGTACATCAGACCCATTCTTACTTATGCAGCTCCGGCTTGCACTCATCTCTAACTCTCGAAGGAAACGGCTGGAATCCTTCCAAAACCGCTCCCTACGTTTCCTGACCGAATCTCCGTGGTTCGTCAGGAACGAAATCATACGTCACGGCCTTAAAGTCCTCACACTCGAGGAATATTCCCTCAATCTATCACGAAAACTAGCATCGCGAGCAGAAGGCTCCAAACATGCGCATCTGTCAGCCATTGTGACAGATCCCGCTCCCCCACTACGATACAGAAAAAGGCCTCTGTATCTAGTCTACAAACCCCCATGAAGTGGCTCATGTGAAAATCGCATAGTCACTCTTCTACAAAACATACCTTCAAAAAATCCAAGCCCAACCCACATCTTCATTTCTCACCTAGACAAGACGCAATAAAGCCACTTACGTAACATACATTGTAAATGTTGTCAACAGAAGCAATATACCACAAGGGAGAACACTTCTCTCTTGCCACTGGCCTAAGCGACGAGTGTAGTTGCTGACTATACTGGCAGAAAGTCAAGACCTATCATAATTTTGACTGCTTCTGGTAGTAAGAGCATTTCCAATAAAGTTGGGCCAGTAATATTTTTCACAAAATGTTACGGTTACCGGTTAAATTGGCGGAAAAGGTTACGAGCGTGTCAGAGCGCTGTCGTGAACTGTAATTAAGCGTGAGGTCTGCTGTTCCTTGAAATACTAGCACCCCCCACACACACACACCACGCACGCACACACGCGAACACGCACACAAATTTGTATATGTTCCAATCAAGTTATCTGTAGAACAGTATTGGCGCTCATTTCAAAGTTCCCGGGTCTGGTTCTTACCAAAATGTCGCTCTAATAGCTCATTTTCTAATGAAAAGTCGTAAAAATAAATAGTTTATTAAAGTGAACTGGTTTCATCGCAGATGCAATTTAAACGAAACGCCATCACCCGTTTCAAAATGGCGATCATTGTTTACCTAAAAAAAAAATCATATTTCTTGTCTAGACTTTCAAAGAAAATCTGATTTCACCAAGGTTATCACGTTGAAAACTCAGCAATATGAAAACCTCCTAATTTTCAAGTGTTTATTAACTTAAAGTTACATTGTTGTTTTCTGTAAAGTATACACATTAAAAATATAATTTTTTTAAAAAGCGAAACTCAATGCGATTGTGTCCTAAGAATCGGAGAATCTATTCGACGTAAGCTGACTTCAAAGGTCTAAATGCTGGCAGTTACCCAGACATTTTCAATTCTGCGGTAGCCAAGTTGAATTGAGTTATTTAAGCAACTATTCACACGCTGCAGGAAGCGCCACTGTGTCTGCCGATTTGTTCGTACACGCACAACTGATTGTGAAGATTCTGATATCTTCAAATTAAAACTGTCATGTTGGTTCCAGTGTTTGTCGTAACCAGTCATTATGTTAGGCTGACATATCTGTTGCCCTCAATGGATTTAGAAAGACAATTTAAAGATAAGCAATGATTTCTGAGAAAGTTTAAATTAGATAACTAGTGATAAAGAACACTACAGAAAAGCTGCTTTTTTGTGTGTGTTTAACGTCCGACTATTGTGCATTCTTGGACTAATGCAGACGATGGGATGATTTATAGGGTATGAAAATGCCAAGCCCTGATCGGGAATCGAACCCGGGTCCTCGGGTGAAAGCCCAGTACGCTATCAAGTAGGCCACTTTAAAAAAAGAACTAATTGCTTTAAAAAAAGAACTAATAGCTTTAAAAAAAAGAACTAATTACTTAAAAAAAAGAACTAATAGCTTTAAAAAAAGAACTTATTGCTTTAAAAAAAAGAACTAATTGCTTTAAAAAAAGAACTAATTGCTTTAAAAAAAGAACTAATTGCTTTTAAAAAAGAACTAATTGCTTTAAAAAAAGAATAATTGCTTTAAAAAAAGAAAAGCTGCTTTTATCAAGAAACATCTAATTTAGAGCTTGTCTCAACACGTCTTTCTTTCTATGTTAGATATGTCCCTTTAGTGTTGCAATTTTCCCGATTTGATGCAATCTTACCATAAAAATCGAATTTTGTAATACCTGAAAATTTGTAACCCTGAAAAATTCTTTCACCCGTTTAAAAATGGCGATCATTGCTTACCTCATATTTCTTGTCCAGACTTTCAAAGAAAATCTGATTTCACCAATTTAATAACGTTGAAATATGCATAAATTTAGCATTATTAATTTGTTGAATTCCATCGAAAGTAAATAACCTTGATGGCGGTCAGGGTTTTTTCGTTTTTCGATGTAATTTTAAAAAATAATTTGCAAATAAATACAGATTTTAACGGTGATTATAATATTGAAATCATATTTTGAATAAAGTATAATAAAAATATTGTGTTACTCTTTGGTAATTCGCTCCTATCACGTCAACGAACCATGATTATCTTAATACCGTATAATGCTTCATTTTCTACGGCATTGTACCCTAGACGCGCGTGCGTGTGTGTGTGTGTTTTTTTTTTTTTAACGTCCGACTATTGTGCACGCTTGGGCTAATGCAGACAATGGGATGATTTATAGCGTATGAAAATGCCAAGCCCTGGCCGAGAATCAAACCCGGGTCCTCGGAGTGAAAGCCTAGTACGCTATCAACTAGGCCACCGAGGCGGCTACGCGTGTGAGTGTGTGAAGAGGGGGCAAAATAATTAAACAATTTATTAAGAACATTTCACACAACAAGACGTGTGTGGTTTTATTTTACGAAAGAGAAAACTATGTAGTCTACGTTAATTAGGGACAAGTGTTTTGATTTTGTTTAAATCAATATGACGGCAACATAGAACTAGAAAGTTGTTAATTTATGTGAGGCATTTACAGCGATCGTAAAATTCGTTCTACCGCTGAAACTGCGAGTTGTTGCTGTGAAATGTCAACTAGTTTTTTTTTCAGTTTTAATCAAAATAATTAATCCTTTTTTAATTTAGTTATAGTTTGTTTCTTGTAACAACTCACATTTCTAGGAAATTTGATTATAAAGTTCTTACATCTTATACGTTGCCTTGTTTAAAAGACGCCGCCAATACAATGCATTTCGTACAATCCAGCAGCCATCCGCAAACTTGTTAAGGATTTCTTACCTTCTGGCTTAAAACGATTTCGTTTATTCTGTCAAGCAATCCCCTTCTTTCCTCATCATTTGCTTAACTTGTCTAGGCAACCATGTATTTCTTTCAAAATCTGTCGATTTCGGCTTAAAAACCATTTATTGTCATTTTGATATCGACATCTTCAAATATTTTATAAAGTTCTTACATCTTATACATCCACAGCCAATCTTTCGTACAATCCAATCCGCAAACTTGTTCTCTGGACTTTTGTTTATCAATTCTTTCTTTTGCTTATTATGTCTTAATCTTCATTTCGGCTTAAAACGATGATTTTTTTCCTGTTATCTCTTTCACTTCCTCATCAATTCCTTCTTTCCAACTATGTCTCGGTGATACTTTTTTGCGACCATGTGGTTTCCATTTCAAAATCTCTTTGGAAAATCGATTTTCGTCCATTTTTTGGACATGACCAAACCATCGAAGTTGTTTCGTCTTGATGTCGTCTACAATGGTGTGCTTCAAATTTCTAGAAAATTTTATTATAAAGTTCTTACATCTTATACGTAGCCTTGTTTAAAAGACGCCGCCAATACAATTCATTTCGTACAATCCAGCAGCCATCCGCAAACTTGTTAAAAACCTCTGGACTTTTGTTTATTCTGAAGCAGTTCTTTAATGATTTGCTTACTAGGGATTTCTTAATTTTCATTTCGGCTTAAAACGATCTCCGACATCTTCTATTTTTTCCTGTCATCCACAGATCTTGATCCAATCCCCCCTCTCACTTCCTCATCAATTCCTTCTTTCCAACTATGTCTCGGTGATACTTTTTTGCGATCATGTGGTTTCCATTTCAAAATCTGTTTGGAAAATCGATTTTCGTTCATCTTTTGGGCATGACGAAACCATCGAAGTTGTTTCATTTTGATGTCGTCTACAATGGTGTGCTTCAAATTTCTAGAAAATTTGATTATAAAGTTCTTACATCTTATACGTAGCCTTGTTTAAAAAGCACCGCCAATACAATGCATTTCGTACAATCCAGCAGCCATCCGCAAACTTGTTAAAAACCTCTGGACTTTTGTTTATTCTGAAGCAGTTCTTTAATGATTTGCTTACTAGGGATTTCTTAATTTTCATTTCGGCTTAAAACGATCTCCGACATCTTCTATTTTTTCCTGTCATCCACAGATCTTGATCCAATCCCCCCTCTCACTTCCTCATGAATTTCTTCTTTCCAACTATGTCTCGGTGATACTTTTTTGCGACCGTATGGTTTCCATTTCAAAATCTGTTTGGGAAATCGATTTTCGTCCATCCTTTGGACATGACCAAACCATCGAAGTTGTTTCATTTTGATGTCGTCTACAATGGTGTGCTTCAAATTTCTAGAAAATTTGATTATAAAGTTCTTACATCTTATACGTAGCCTTGTTTAAAAGGCACCGCCAATACAATGCATTTCGTATAATGCAGCAGCCATCCGCAAACTTGTTAAGAACCTCTGGACTTTTGTTTATTCTGAAGCAGTTCTTTAATGATTTGCATTATTAGGGATTTCTTAATCTTCATTTCGGCTTAAAACGATCTCCGACATCTTCTATTTTTTCCTGTCATCCACAGGTCTTGATCCAATCCCCCCTCTCACTTCCTCATCAATTCCTTCTTTCCAACTATGTCTCGGTGATCCTTTTTTGCGACCATGTGGTTTCCATTTCAAAATCTGTTTGGAAAATCGATTTTCGTCCATTTTTTGACATGACCAAACCATCGAAGTTGTTTCGTCTTGATGTCGTCTATAATAGTGTGCTTCACGTTCATGATGTCATGGATTCTTACATTTTTATCTTTTCCCGTTTGGACAGACCTGCGACTCTTCGCAAATAGTCCAATTCTGTAGCTTCAAGCCATTTTTCTGTTTTTTTTATTCAGTGGCTATACTTCACTTCCGTATGATGTTATACTTTTTATAATTCTCGTGTATATTCTAAGTTTATTTATTTTCGATATTTGTTACCATATGATGTCGTTTCGTTCTTTTGTCGCTGTGTCCAAGAATCCATCGCGAGTAATTATCATTGCCAAATATTTGTAAGTTGTACAAACTTTGATTTTTATATTGTGTTCCAATAGAATATTCCTGCTCTGCCCTGCAATGCCCCCTTCTGTTCAGGTTTACCTCAAGTCCTCACATATCAAATTCATCTATTAATTTCCTACTCATGTATTCTCATAATCCTGCACTATAACCATTTGGATATCTGAAAAGGAAAGGGTGTATAAAGTGTTGTTTAATTGTGTATCCATTTCTCACACTTACGTTTGTTGTGCAGTGCTTGTTCCAGGTAGATTTTAAACAATGTTGAGTGTAAACATTTTTATTACAATCAAGAGAGATGTTGAAAAGTCTATGGCTTTCTTGAACATAGCTTGCAGAACTGGAAACTCCTTGGGCTGCAATCGGTAAAGGTCCTTGCTTGATACGAGATGTCCTTGCTCGAGAGGCAGAGGTTTGTTTGCCTAAAGAGTCCTTTATAAACACTCATGTTATTTGGTTCAGGATTTGTGTCAAAAACTTTCCTTTCTTTAAAGTTTAACTTTCTGTTTCCAGTTACTTCTGCACACCTTTGTCAATCTGCTTGTGGTATGTATTTACTGTAAACTGTAGTCGTAGTTTAGGTTGCATTCTGCTGCTTTCTTTACAATCGCATCACAATTCTCATTTCTTGGTACACCACTGTCACTGAACATCAGTAGTTTGTTTGTATTTCGTATTTATCGTATAAAATTCCTTGTATAAAATTTTAAGTATGTTTTACATTCATATAATTCCGATCTTGAATCTGTTTAATATAAACACTTTTTCCGTCGTTAATAATTCGCATTTATACAACAGCTTCAGTATCGTAAAGTACTGAGGAAACGAAAAGTGCCTTAATGATATTTTAATGTATGAGTCACCTGTCGAAACTAACAAGATGCTCTTGGCAGAGTTACAAAATGTCGAGTAATCTTCTGGCTAGACGGGACTACGTAACAGCTCGAGGCATCTTTATTTAGCTGTGACATTAATATTAATTAACATACAGTGAATCATTAAATCACAGATTTTACGGTGAGGAAATAAACGTCCAAGGGCTCGGTCTGATATCTTAGTCAGAAGGGATGGGGTAGGTTGAATTCGACCCGAAATACTACGTGTAAACTTACCTGTATTAGCTTTACAATAGCCACGAGGGGTGCTTTGTTATTGCACCAAGGGGTTCTATCGTCAGATTGTTATTCCCCGAGTGGGCATGAGAGGGGTTCTTTTCAAAACAGTTGTACTTCTTGTAGCCGTGAATAACTGGCGGCATGTATGTGAGATTGCCGTGATAGCCGTAGAAAATGGCAGACACGAGGGTCGTGATTTACGGCGACGATTTGGAAATAAACAGCGCCGACCGCATGAGGAGATCATAAAATAACGTTAAAACGTAAAAACGTTTAGACGAGTCGGTGAAAGATAATTGCGGTAGAATAATTCGAAATGCAAAATATAGTATTTAAAAATATAGCACAGCAAAATACGCAATGGACAATCGTTGCACGCAGGTATCAAAGTGTCAGTTGAAGTGGGAAGCGAATTTCACAAGTAACATCACAATATTTTTTTTATCAAAGACTTTTTGAAAATCTGACCGTAGTCAAATTTATTTTCGTATTTTTAATGGAAGTTAAAAATTAAAAATGATAATTTATGCATATTTCAACGCAGATTACGACGAAAAATGGTATGATTTCTAATATTTGGAATAACAGCCATTGTTAAATGATTTTTTCTGGAAAACTACCTTCATCAAATTATCACACCCTTGGAAAAGTGACAGTTGTCAGAGTCGGCGCTCATTTCAAGTGCCCAATCCTGATAGTAGCTCATTTTCCAGTTTAAACCTCGCAAAGGGTGCAGACTAGCTACACCTAATTGAGAGGATATAGACGTTCCTGGCGGTACCCGAGTCTAACACAAACTTACACTTACAACACTACACTTTACGCCTTAAAATAACAACAAAATTTTCCAATGCAAATTCGCTAATTATTGTTATTGTAAGACAATTCAAAACAGCAAATTATTAAGAATAAATTAATTATTTTAGAAATTAGACGTAAGTTATTTTCCGATTTATGTCAAGCGTGAATCAAGGCTTTTATACGCAAACCTCGCTGCTCACAGATCCGATCACCCTAATCTAAAAGACTCGAAACACTTTCACAGATTTTGCTCAAACTTTAATCATGAACAGTCTTAAGGTAACATACAGTTTGAAATTATGACATTGCAGTTTATTCCGTTTCCCTTTGTATTTTAGGTTTTATCGCCACCCAATTGCTAATTGCTTTCAAAGCAGACCTAAATACCAGTTTTATCAACAATCTTTTCGATTGGAATCACAATGTGCTCCGGATTTTCTCACAGATACGCAAATACCTTTGAAGATACCAGCGGACTTTGATAAGACGGTAAACATAATCACAAGAAATATATAACGTGCCGCAAATACTGCGAGTTCCAACTACAAGAAAAACAATGTGAAATATCCTACCTATTCTTCTTGTACGCGCATTAAACAACTTCGCCTAATAAAAATAGAATGTAGGAAGCCGGAGAGCGAACAAGGTAGCCTGAACACAAAACCGCTTACAATAGAGCTGCAAGGAACTAAAGATAGAGTTAAAATATTTTGTATTTAAAACAAACAGAATGCGTACCCAAGGGTTTTATAAGGCACCCCATAACGGTTGCAGCTCATAAACGTTATTTGATGTTTCAGGCCCTTCCACAAAATGAGGTGAATGGGCCTTGATCTCGTGAAGTTCGGATAATCCAGTTTCTAGTTTGATGTTATTCATGCCCTACTGAAAAGACGTTTATACGGTATTCCTGCTTATCCGACTTCCTGTTTATCCGAAAAAGCCGTTGTTCTATCAAATTTGGATAACAAAGTAGCTCATAATAAAATTATTTAATGTTTCAGGCCCTTCCACAAAATGAGGGGAAAGGGCCTTGATCTTCAAGTTCGGATAATCCAGTTACTAGTTTGATGTTATTCATGCCCTACTGAAAAGACGTTTTTACGGTATTCCTGTTTATCCGACTTTCTATTTATCCGAAAAAGCCGTTGTTCTATCAAATTTGGATAAAAAAGTAGCTCATAATAAAATTATTTGATGTTTCAGGCCCTCACAAAATGAGGTGAATGGGCCTTGATCTTCAAGTTCGGATAATCCAGTTTCTATTCATTCCAGTTCTATGTTATTCATGCCCTACTGAAAAGACGTTTTTACGGTATTCCTGCTTATCCGACTTTCTGTTTATCCGGAAAAGCCGTGGTTCTATCAAATTTGGATAACAAAGTAGCTCATAATAAAATTATTTGATGTTTCAGGCCCTCACCAAAATGAGGTTATTGCGAAATTTAGTTTACCCGAATGATCTCATAGTTCGGGTAATCCAGTTTCTAATTAGATGTTATTTCATGTTTCAGGTCCTCCCAAAAAATTTTGTTATTGTATTTCTGTTTATCCAGAAAAGCCGTGGTTCAATCACGTTTTGATAATAGTCAGTTTAATGTTATTTGATGCTCAGGCACTCCTGAAAATTAGATTTTTGTGCCGTTTCTGTATAGTGGAAATTTCGTTTATCCGAACATCAATTTCGGATAATCGAGTTCCTAGTGCAATAATATTTGGTGTCTGGGGCCTTCCCGAAAATGAAATTTGTATAGCGTTCCTGCTTTTGTAAAGCGCTTTGGGTCCTTAAAGTTCAGATAATCGAGTCTCAAGTGTCCAAAATTATTACTTTTTTTGGCATTTTAAGGCGAAAAGCACATTGTTTCTATTATCGCCTCCCTAAATGTAAGTGTGAGTGTAAAGTGTTAGTCGTAAGTGTAGTGTTGTAAGTGTAAGTGTGTGTTAGACTCGGGTACCGCGAGGGACGTATAAACCCTCTCAATAGGTGCAGCTAGTCTGCATCCCCCTGCAGCGTATAACTATTATTGCTGATTATGATAGAGAAAATCGTAATTTAAAAAAATGTAAAATAAAAAAAATAATTTGCTTCCTTCACGTTATTGCTTGCTGCTGTTGTTTCAAAATCATGCGTAGAATCGAATTAGCACAGCAAAATTAATAAATTCGCTATATTATAAATAATGACTTATCTTTCTGGACTGTATTATGTTATAAAAAAGCTCTAAGGCTATTGCTATGTATATGGATTCAGCTCTTACTAAATCGGACAAGACATTCTTGTTTTATTTGTACTTTTTACTTCAACTGAGATTGAACAAGCACACTGTACGCTTGACTAAATCCAGGACAAAGATAACGCTAATCCCGTAACATGTTCGTGTCTGTGTACTCAGTATTGTTTTAAATTAACATTAACTTAGTTAATCTTAAAATTAACAGTTATCTTACGGTTCCTTAATACCGGTAAACTTTGGGTTTTATTGTGTGCGCTTGACGCCATTTTGGATTTAGTGTAAAATCAGTGTTGGGAAAGTAATGGAAGCGTAAATATTGTATCGCGTTATGCAACGTTCATGAATGAACATAACCTTAAAAATGCAAGTCATTCGATAGGTTTAGCGTTTACAATTTGCGAGTTACGAACAAAACAATTAAATGGTCAGATACGTGCTTCATGGTCCTTGTGAATTACACTTTAAAATAGTTACACGTAATTGCCTTTTCTTACTTGCTTCATTTTATATGTTTAAACATGCAGCGCTACCAGACAATTATTTTTTTTTATATTGACTCATAAATGAGCTGTATGAATAGGATCATACATCTGATCAATGCTACAGAAGTATTTTATACCTGTTATTTTACCCGTTGTTCTTTTAATTAGCGTTTCCGTATCTACAGTGTTTAGCCCCGCAGGGGTGCAGACCTGCTGCACCTATTGAGAGGATTTAGACGTCTCTCGCGGTACCCGAGTCTAACACACACTTACGACTTTAACACTTTACACTCACATTTACATTTAGGAAGGCAATAGTAGCCTCAATGTGCTTTTCGCCTTAAAATAACAACAAAACAAAAATCTACAGTGTTTATGATGACGGAGCTTTTGACGCCACGAGCCGCCTCGGTGGCCTAGTTGGTAGCGTACTAGGCTTTCACCCCGATGACCCGGGTTCGATTTCCGATCAGGGCTTGGCATTTTCATACGCTATAAATCATCCCATCGTCTGCATTAGCCCAAGTGTGCACAATAGTCGGACGTTAAACACAAAAAAAAATATTCAGAAAACCGAACTAGGTTCGATTCCAATTAATCCGGATAATCGAGGCTCTACTGTATTCACTAGAAAGCCTTTCGTATTTAAAAAACATGTTATTCATCAAACTAGTTTAACAATAAAACTTTAAATTGGAGCCAAATTAACAATCAAACTGTGATGTACAGTTTTAGTAAACATTACCGGCTGTAACAGACATTTGACATGCTATTGCCTATTCTAGCTATTGATCCTGGGAATAATTAAATTTATTGAATATTCTGTTGTAATGCTGTCAGTTTCAATTAATTCTATATTTCATTTTCCGTTTGTATTTCCTCTATACGTTTAGTCTGTAATTAATTTAATTTTAAATTTTAACAAAACACATTTTGATTTATTGTGTTCTACATTCACGATGAGTGTACAGAGTGCGGAAATATAAGTACAATTTATCAATTCTAAAACATATGTTTTCAGAATTGAATGTTGTGTAATTTTGAAATTTCTCTCGGTAAGGCTAATGTTAATGAAAGATACAATTTATTTGTTAAGACCTTTAAAATGAGAGAGCAAAGATAATTTTATTTTAAATAGCGGAGCACCCTGTTAAAAGTCTATAGCTCCTGAATGTATTCACTATGCTACTAATGTTACTTAAAGAAGATATAGATTACAAAAGGGCTTCTCCGCCGTTTGTTAAGATAAACTTTTTGATCTCTCATTTTAAAGATTTCTTGTACGGGAACGTGTTCAGCTTTTTACATTGTTTGCAAAATATCTTGGTATGACTCTTGACGCCAAGCTACGCTGGATGGAACACGTTAGGAAAAAAACGCGAACAGATAGGCATCCAACTGAAGAAAATAATTAGCTGATTGTAAGAAGGTCAGAATTGTCAATACATAATAAATTGCTGCTATACAAGCAAGTGCTAAAACCAGTATGGTTATATGGTGTACAGCTTTGTGACTGGGGGGTGCAGATTAGCTGCACCTATTGAGAGGATTTAGACGTCCTTCGCGGTACCCGAGTCTAACACACACTTACACTTACACATTATACTTGCGACTTTAACACTTTACACTCACACTTACATTTAGGGAGGCGATAATAGCTTTAATGTGCTTTTCGCCTTAAAATAACAAAAAAAGCTTTGTGACTGCATCAAGATGTCTAATATTAAAATTATTCAGGCTTTTCTAAATAAACTACACAATTAGTGAAAGCTTCCTGTATATAAGTGATGATACCATTCACATGGATTTGAAGATCGAACCAGTAAAAGTCGAAATACAAAATCAAGTTAAATACATGAGTTTCGACTCCATCAGCTGCTTGACAATGCAGAGTACTGGTGGGTTTAGAAAACACCAAACTGCTTTTCTAAAAACGACAAACATCTGCTTTTTGAAACGGAAAAAAGCAGTTGGATTTGGACTGGTTTATGATTTGTTAAACAAGGAACGGCTTTCCGCACTACCAAACCAACGTTCTATTCGAACGTTGCCGCAAGCGCTAAAACTGTTTCCTGCTAACTGCTTTTCTTCTAGCTGTTTTTATGCTTTTTCCCTTTATTTCAAAGTTGCTTGTTGCTTGTAGTGAAGTAAGAACTGTTTGGTCAATGTCAACGTTCATCTCTATTTTGTTGCGAGTTGTAGTAACAACCTCTCACATTTTGTAGATACAGAGCCTAATTTTATTTAAACATATTTTTTGTATTTATTATCAATGATAAATATTTTTTAATCAACTAAAAATATTGTAAATCGTTTGCATTTTGGTAAATATGCAAAGGACTATTTAATTTTTAAGTAAAAGAAATGCTTCTATTAGAAATTCATTGCATTTTGTAAATATAAAATGGCTTACATAATTATTACGTTTTGATAATGTAATTTAATTATTACTACACTTGTAAGGATTATTTTTATCCTTTCTAAATGCTTTACACCCAAAAACAGTTAAGGACATGATGGTAGTGGGAATGAAAAAGTAGTCTTAGAAAACTGAATCTATGTGCTTTATGTTTTAGCTGCTAATACAACTTTTAGTTTCAGTTTTCTAAACCTGTTTTTTTCTAACTGTTTTAAAAATCGCTTTTTTCTCAACAAACAGTTTGTTGACATTTTGTAAAAATAGCAGAAACGCCCACCTCTAAATTGCAGAGCTAGTGAGACTGAAGACTTTTGGGTTGGTTTAGGGTTCATAGGGTTGTACTCTAGGTGTGTTGTTAGAGGTATTGACCTTATAAATTCATATTTGTGAAGTAATAAACTGATGGTTAGCGAAATATTGTTTAAAACAATATACAAAATATAAAAAGCAATGCACAATCCTATTAACAAGACCTTTTTAATGAAATATCAAACATAATTTTAGCTTAACAAAAAGCAAAATAGCTTTAATCGTTAATTAGCATTAGTATTATATGCAATATAGCTAATATAATTTCTTTTTCTCGTGCTATGATGCTGCCAAATTGACATTTTTTCAGATTAGGCCCTAAAACAAATATTACAACTAATTCTAAATTAGTATTCTGTCCCCTTACGTATTACACAGAGCATAACGTACTTTGGAAATGTTTCGGTTTTAGACCTTTAACTTTTACACACTTTTTGAAATTAAAAGCTTTTAAAGCGTTTACATATTTTGCCAAATTCGAGTTGAAATGAAAATTTAACAGTGCAAAAACATTGCCCGAACTACCTGATATTCAATTATTTTCAAAAATCCTGTATGAAAGCTACCGACAAAAAATCAAATACAACGGCCTTATTTTTCAAAAATCGGTTCTTCAGATTTTGATCAAATTTTTATCACGTACGAGGAATCGTACATCAGTAGGTTACACCGAATTTGTAAAAAAAGAAATATAAAGTTTAACAGCAACTGAAAGGCAAAATAAACGCGAAGGTTTTTTTTCGATTTTTTCGAACTGTAAATGTGTTTTTTTTTAAACTTGCTACATTTGCTTCAGTTATGATGTGTCGTGAAATGAAACCAATTTTTAACAAAATATGATGAATAGATTTGAAAAAAATCGGCTACTTTCTGTATAACGGAATATTTAGAGCTTTTAACAAACAATACATTTTTTTTTTTTTATTTACGCATTTTGGGTGAAATTTCTAACAAAATCGTTGAAACGAATTTAAAAAAATCCTATTTATGTTCTTTAACCAGAAAATGACCGACAATTTTCTTTACATGCATGCCTCTAAATTTCATAAAAACCGGTCAGTTCGTTTAAGTCTTCAGACGGAAAGACGTCCGAGTAAAAACTACTTTTTTGAGCTCACGGTCCGGTAATTGATCCAATAAAACCTCATTTTAATTTTTCCCACGATAATGTTTTTCCTTTATCTATTAAAAAATAAAAACAAATTAATTTCATATTCAATGAAATTTGAACAAAATCACTCGAGACGTTTAATCCAACAGTCAGATATTTACTGAGCACAAGAAAGCGTGTAACGAATAACGGATATTTCCTCTTACCTTTAAACATTTATAATTCCTTTAAAATCAGTTAAGAAAGCAGGACACTACTACGGGATGAATATGAATACACGGTATCCAATTAATTAATTAATTAACCCTCCGAGGGTGGAAGGGGCAATAAATAACTCTCTTGTCCCGACACAGCTTACAAGAGATTATTTACAAAAGGGGCGCTCCACGGTAATCCCTCGGGAATGCATAAAGTCGTCTTTGTCTGGGGATTTCCTGGAAATAATGAAACAGAGTCAGACCAGTGCTTTTTCGCTACGCGGCTGTCTCGCTGACGTGATGCAAGCGTTTTTCATAAAGTATTTTTCTTTTTTTTACCCTTTTTCGGAATTCTGATTCAACCGTTATAATAACCATTAAAATCTACATATTATTAGCATTTTAAAATTACAATGAAAATACGAATTAAAAACCTTGACACCAATCAAATTAAATTTCTTAATTTCAAAGGATTTTGAAAATTCAAAATACTATTTCATGCAATAATAACGATGGTGAAATCGGATTTTCAAAAATTTTTAAGATAAAAATTAATGAAAGTTTAAACAATGGCCGCCATTTTGAAACTTTCAAACGAATTTTGCTTTTCCACGAACTTGTCGGCGTACTAGGCTTTCACCCCGAGGACCCGGGTTCGATTCCCGGCCATGGCTTGGCATTTTCATACGCTATAAATCATCCCATCGTCTGCATTAGCCCAAGTGTGCACAATAGTCGGATGTTAAACACCAAAAAAAAAAAAAAAAAAAAAATGGTACTAACAAGATCGGCTTTTGTGCCAAGTAGCCGCCTCGGGTTCGATTCCGGGCCAGGGCTTGGCATTTTCATACGCTATAAATCAAAATCATCCCATCGTCTGCATTAGCCTAAGTGTGCACAATAGTCGGACGTTTAAAAAACAAAAAAAATTGTGCCAAGTTTGAATTAAAAATCGGACGTTGGTTACGTCGTGTTCGTACTAAAACACACACACACACACACACACACACACACACACACACACACACACACACACACACACACACACACACACGCACGCACGCACGCACGCACGCACGGTCTAAAGTCTCAGTTAAAATTACCAATTTTTTCATCTCCATCTATACTTAGATTTGTTCATGGTCGCAATACGTTCTACATACTACGCAATACATTGATTATGTAATTTGATTTGCAAAATCAATCGTATCAGGTAATATCAGGTTAAAAATCATTTCTTCACTACAATGAATGCGGTGCCAAAAAGCGCATTAAATAATTTACCCGGCCCCATTGACTGTTCTACTTCTGAACTTGCGGAAAATGTACGCCCCATTAAATAAAGTATGGCTCAAAGGAACCATTTACGCGGGCAAATAAATATTTACGTCGATTTTACGAAATCAACGTTTTCGCCGGCTCTTGTTCTTTTAAGTGTGTTTACCTTTGAGCGGATTCTCGGAAATTGTGAAGCCGTTAGCCCGAGCTACCGGTGCCGGCTTTCTAAAGCTGAAATGAATGCGTTGTCAGAGCCCAGCTTCTATGAGAAAACATAAAACCGACGTTTCTACTTTCCTAGAACCCGGCTCGGAGACAACAGCCTGTCCTGTATTACTTCTCCTTTCATCGGCGGAACTTGCACGGTCAATATCAGTAATGTCATTACTTCAAAAAGCCTTGTTTCAATACTGTATCATTATTTAAACTTTACATTATCAATAATACTGTATTTACCAGTGAGCCGGTGTAAAATGTCGCACAGTAAAGAACCTTTTGAATAAGAATAGTTTTTAGGGTGAGGGCGGTAGTTGGAAGGAAAGGAAAACATGTTTAAAAAATAAATCGAAAAGCGATCGGTTTCAAATAATAATTACAAATTTATGAGTCATTGTAGTATATACATTTCAATGCAGATAAAAATTTTTTTGTTAATAGAAATTTTTACAGTTCATTACAATATCTCGTTGTTTAATATTTAATGTTTTTAATTTAATTAATGACAGACTATAAGTCTGTAAAATAAGGTATATATAACAACTTTTATCTTAATGTATAAAGGCCATATTTTGATAAAATATCTTTAAAAATAGAAAGCGGCACTTGTTCAAGCATAGTAATAATAAAATAACAGTTCAGGTATTACTGTTGTAATGGTACATGAACAACAGTACCATAATTACCATTTTTTACGATACTAATTTCGGTTATTACGTGGTTGTTCATAAGAGGCATATTACACAACCATTAACTGATATTAGAATCATCAAAAATTTACTCCATTGCAAGGTTTACTGTAACATAAACTACTTGTATTTGAACACAGTATTTTAAAACAGTAAAAAATGTAGACAATGGATGCACGTCAGGGCTGGGTAAGGAACATGTTTTGTTATTAAACATTAAATTTAAATATTAATTAAACATTAAACATTAATTTAAATATTAAACGATATTTAATGTAAGAATGTTATCTTCTTGTACTTTTTGTATTTCATTTTCTTTAACGGTCCGTCTGCATTAGCCCAAGTGTGCACAATAGTCAGACGTTAAACACCAAAAATAAATAATTCTTTAACGGATACAAACATGTTAGTTGATTTAGTTACCCTTTAGAAGGATACATACAATTGTCCGTGAGTAAAGACGGCATTTGGTAAATACAATCCTGCTCTTTAAAGTGTTGTCTCCGCGACTTGTTTATAGTGAAAGCAAACGCAATTTTAATAGGTAACTGTCTTCTAGTCAGTTAAAAAGGCATGCTTGGTGACATCTAATTGTATATTAACATTTTTTTGCTGTACTTCGTATTTTATGATATCCGTATTAACAATAGATAAATGCACGTTAGAAGGAGAAATCACAAAAATATTTGTGTAAAAACAGTGTCCAAAACATGTGTTTGGTATTCGAAATGCTTGTCCCGGCTTGTACGACGGGCATGGATAGGGGACTGTCAGTAGGGACACATAACCTATAAGTTTAATTTGATATTTAAGTAAATATTGAAATTGTAGCACGTTATGCAAAAGAGGGGCATTTGTAATGAAATTGTCTATTCGTGATTAATAAGTTAGCTTCGTAAAGTATACAAAATATTGTCTGACTTGTGATGCCGCGCATGCGCATACATGATGCCGTTTTCCCTATGACAGTTAAAAGTGTTTTTATGTTAAACTTTTCCACAAACAGTAAGTTTTAGCGTAAAATAGTTTTACAATGTCAGAAGCCGGTTAGAAAATCTTTCTAAAGATACTTTATTTATGCCTGTACGAATAGATGTTGACTCGAGAAATAATGTGTGATTTTTACTTCAGTACCATGGATCACACTTGTCAGTTTCGTTAATTAATTATAAGTTACTTCTATATTACCAGTAGTTTAAAGAACAGTGAATCTCTTAATCTCTTAACAACGATGTATTCTTAATCAATTGCTTGACCACCTCTACGACAGCAGATGCGATAGTAACATTTTCCGTCAATTTAACTGATAGCCGTAATATTTAAGAAAAATGTTCCTGGACCACCTTTATTGGAAATTTTATGCTCTACAGTAAGTGGTCAAAATTGTGATAGGTCTTGCCGTTCAGCCAGTACTACACTAGGCATCGTTAAACCAGAGATCGCTAACTTGAAACGGAAGTGAATGGAAAAAATCATACTTACGTCGTTCGGGCTTTATACAATGTACTTTCGTATCAAATTTCAAAACAATCAATCAATGTGTTTGGTTAAAACTGCTTACATTCGTATTCGTTAAATCAGAGGAAGCCATTTTGAAATGGAAATAAAAATCTTAAAAAGTCTTCGGGCTTCATACAATGTACTTTCGTACCAAATTTCGAAACAATCCGTCAATGCGCTTGACTAAAACTGCGTAACAAACACAAACGAAACGCCGAAAGGTCGAGTAAAACAAAGACCTCGCTTCGCTGGGTCAAATAATTATTTACATACTGTATGTCTTTATTTGATTACTTTTTCCTTTAACCTATATCATGGTGCTTGTAAAAAAAACGTGTAACTTTTGCCATTAAGCATAAAACGGTATGTGTAAATCAGACAGTGGATAAAGGACTTGCCAAAAAATTTGTTTGTACATTGGTTGCACAAAACAGGTTGCACAACTATGTCGAGAAACTGTAAGGAGTAAAGGCGCTCGTGGAGTATTTGTCCATGCCTTTTATAAGAAACGCCAGTTTACGAAAAGTTTAAAGAAAAATTGAAGAGAACTGTATGAAGTTATACTTTTACTTCATTTTTTTTCAAGTTTATACTTGATCTTGTTCTCTTCGATGTATCGATTTTCGCTTTCGTATAGTTGGGTCGAAGCATGTTAGTTTTTCGTCTATCAGCACGGTTAGCTCCTAGTTTGATTTGCGCTCGCACACACGTGTGTGTGTGTGTGTGTGTGTGTGTGTGTGTGTGTGTGTGTGTGTGTGTGTGTGTGTGTGTGTGTGTGTGTGTGTGTGTGTGTGTGTGTGTGTGTGTGTGTGTGTGTGTGTGTGTGTGTGTGTGTGTGTGTGTGTGTGTGTGTGTGCGCGCGCGCGCTCGCGTTTGTGTGTAAACATAAATTTATTTTTTCATTCATAACAAAAATTCTGTCAAATGCACAAAGAGTAACAGTAACAAAATTACACCATTTACCTTCCCTTACACATTTATTTTCAAAAAATTCTCCCCCAAAAATAAATGTAATATAAAAAATCAATTCCTTAATTTTTATATCAAGACCATCTAAAAATAAAATAATCCTTTTAAAGTAGAACGTAAAAATGTGTCTGTGTCTGTGTGTTTGTGTGTCTGTCTGTCTGTGTGTGTATGTATGTATGTCTGTGTGTGTGTTTGTGTGTGTGTGTGTGTGTGTGTGTGGTTGTGTGTGTGCGCGCGTGCGTGTGTGCGTGTATGTGTGTGTCTATGTGTGTCTGTCTGTCTGTGTGTGTGTGTTTGTGTGTGTGTGTGTGTGTGTCTGTGTGTGTGTGTGTGTGTGTGTGTGTGTGTGTGTGTGTGTGTGTGTGTGTGTGTGTGTGTGTCTGTCTGTGTGTGTGTGTGTGTGTGTGTGTGTGTGTGTGTGTGTGTGTGTGTGTGTGTGTGTGTGTGTGTGTGTGTGTGTGTGTGTGTGTGTGTGTGTGTGTGTGTGTGTGTGTGTGTGTGTGTGTGTGTGTGTGTGTGTGTGTGTGTGTGTGTGTGTGTGTGTGTGTGTGTGTGTGTGTGTGTGTGTGTGTGTGTGTGTGTGTGTGTGTGTGTGTGTGCGCGCGCGCGTGTGCGTGTGTGTTTGTGAATTCTTACATTTGTAATTTCAGTTCGATTTGATTCAAACTTAGTACAATAATCGATTTCCTAAATAGATTGTCATTATCATCATCAGTGGCGTGAGAAAGTGTTATTTGTTGTGCCGTGTATTTAGCTGATAAAAACAATTTCTTGATTGGGTAAGGATACGGTATTCTGACTTGTATGTCAAAAATATACTGACACCCGTCTTATGCTCGGATGCACATTAAAGTTGGTTTGAATAATTTAAAATGTAAATTGAAACCAGAATTACGTTTGAGTGACGAGTATAACTTTGGTCGAGTAGACATATCAACCGGGGAAGAAAACAAACAAAACGAAAAATACATTTTTGCTTTCTCGTTATGTGTTATGTACAGGAAGGCTTATGATCATCTCCATAATTAAATTACATTCTTAAAAATTTAACAATTATTTCCAAAAATAAAAATATCACTGTAAATTTTTAATCTTTCGCTTTTTAAATTACCGTTTTCGATTTTTAAATTACATTGAAAGATCTAAAATGAACCTAACCTCTGATTCATTTCTCTATTAGTAGAATTTCATAATTTTAAATGCAGATTTAAACGCTTATTAAGATGCGAAATCAGATTTTTTTTTAAGCGTAGGAAAAAATTATGAAATTTTGAAAAGGAATTTCCAAAAGTATGAACAGATTTTTATGGGTAATGAACTTGATCAAGCCATTATAAAATCGAATTTTGTAATAATTTGTGAATCAAATCAGTCCAAAATTGCGAATATTGGAATGGTAACAAGAAACAACTCCTTTAAAAAAAGTTCTAATGGTAAGGATTCCGATCCTGATATCAAGGTCTCCGCTCAAATAGCTCATTTTCAAATGAAAATTTGCTAAAAATATTAAATGATAGATGATAAAATGGTTTTACAAAAGTACTTTATGGGTATTGAACTTGACCAAGCCATTATCAAATCGAATTTTGTAATAATTCGTGAATCAAATCAGTGAAAAATTGCGAATGTTAGAATGGTAATAAGAAACAACTCCTTTAAAAAAAGTTCTAATGGTAAGGATTCCGATCCTCATATCAAGGTCTCCGTTCAAATAGCTCATTTTCAAATAAAAATTTGCTAAAAATATTAAATGATAGGTGACAAAATGGTTTTACAAAAGTACTTTATGGGTAATGAACTTGACCAAGCCATTATATAATCGAATTTTGTAATAATTCGTGAATCAAATCTTTCCAAATTTGCGAATATTGGAATGGTAATAAGAAACAACTCCTTTAAAAAAAGTTCTAATGGTAGGGATTCCGATCCTCAAATCAAGGTCTCCGCTCAAATAGCTCATTTTCAAATGAAAATTTGCTAAAAATATTAAATGATAGGTGACAAAATGGTTTTACAAAAGTACTTTTTGGGTAATGAAATTGACCAAGCCATTATCAAATCGAATTTTGTAATAATTCGTGATTCAAATCAGTCCAAAATTGTGAATATTAGAATGGTAATGAGAAACAACTCCTTTAAAAAAAGTTCTAATGGTAAGGATTCCGATCCTCATATCAAGGTCTCCGCTCAAATAGCTCATTTTCAGAAGAAAATTTGCTAAAAATGTTAAAAGATAGGTGACAAAATGGTTTTACAAAAGTACTTATGTAGTCAAGCATAAAGTAATGCTTTAAATGTACGGGTGTTTCTAAAATAAGCTGGCAAACGTCTGCAGCGGTCCTTTTATATTAAAATATAGACAAAACTAATTACAAATATGGGTCCGGAAATGCTTTATTTTTCTACTAGCCGCCATTTTGTTTTTTCACTAAATAATTTTTACCTCCAGGTTGGTTGATCAATTTACGTTGAAATGTGGCATGGTATACTGTACTTACCAAGATACCTGTTATTAGAAAAATAAATAACCTTCTAACCCTGTATTTTTCAAAATGCCGGCCATTTCAAATTTTTTTAATCCAAGTAACTAGAAAGCGATCAATTTTAAGAAAAAATACAGAATAAAAAGAAAGTTTTCTTTTACAATTTTAAGTAAACTAGTATATCTAGTTTTTTTTTACTTAACGTAAAAAACAGAAAACAATTTATAACGCTGATTACAATCATATTTTATAAAAAAATTTAAATAAAGTCAATTATTATTTAAAAGTTTTAACAGTGGTCAAGATTGTATTTTATATTGTTCTTGTAAAACAAACAAAAATTTTTATAACAAATTGTTGCCGTATCATGTGTTACCTCATCTGTAATTTTTTCTTTGTGTCTAGACATTTTAGGTACTTACTGTGGATTTTGTTTTTTCATATGTTTTTCTAATTATCTTTCAAAATATGTTTTAATATTAATGATTATTATTGTAATTTCTGTTCAAATTATGTATTCATTTTTAGTAAAAACTTAATTTTTTAATGAGGTAAAACAACAAAAATGCTAGTTTATTTAAAAAGAAACTTTTCCGATTTTCGTTTTTTCGTAAAATTTATCGTTTTTCGCGTTTTTTGGATTAGAAATTTCAAATGGCCGCCATTTTGAAAAATATTACTACTTAAGGTTGTTTACTTTTTTAACAGTAGGTCTTTTATCTTCGTACGTACCATGCCAAGTTTTAACATAATTTAATAAAAAAATATATTTAAGAAAGCAAATAAAATATACACTAATATAATATTACACAAAACCAACGTGGGGCCGCCTCGGTGGCCTAGTTGATAGCGTACCGGGCTTTCACCCCGAGGACCCGGGTTCGATTCCCGGCCAGGTCTTGGTATTTAAATCATCCCATCGTCTGCATTAGCCCAAGTGTGCACAATAGTCAGATTAAAAAAAAAAATAACATAATTTGTCAAACCATTCTGGACATAAAAATTATTTAGTGAAAAAACAAAATGGCGGCTAGCAGAAACATAAAGCATTTCCAGACCCATATTTATAAGAACTTTTTTCTATACTTTCATATAAAAGGATCATTGCAAACGTTTGGCAGCTTGTTTTAGAAACACCCTGTACATAAGTATATCTTTTACTTAAAAGACAACGGATGCATGTGTGACTTCTCAATGATTGACGAAGGGGATTAGGCTCGGATTTGGTGGAGTAATGGGCTTTTAATTGCCCTTGTTTCTGTTTTTGTTGTCTTTTCGAACCTATTTCAGTGGCAATGTTGTCTCGTGCCTCATTTATTTTTTTTATTACCACAGCCATTTTTCAAAATGATGTATGGCTTCCAGCGTATCCAGTCTGTGAAGTTTATTAGGCATTGAAAATGCTTTGTCAGTTAAGATAGCTAAATTCCCATCGTTGGTTTTCGTGGACTTGACTGATTACTCGCTAGTTTTTAATAACATAACCTGAAACTTGTTATAGCCTATCAGTTGTTCGATAAAATCAGCTGATCGTTACGAATTATATATATATTTTTTTATTATTATTAAAGCTGAGGCTTCGCCTCCCTAAATGAAATCAAAAGCTGATCTAAATCCTCTCAATAGGTGCAGCTAGTCCGCACCCCTGCAGGTTACGAATTAATATAAACGACAAATTAACATAGCTAGTTTTGCTAAAATATATATAAATATAACCTAAAACTTATTATAGCTTATCAGCTGTTCAATGAAATCAGCTGATCGTTATGAATTAATATAAACGACAAATTAACAGTTTTTAATAACATAACCTGAAACTTATTATAGCTTATCAGCTGTTCAATGAAACCAGCTGTTCTTTACGAATTAATATAAAACAAATGATCGTTAATAAACTTAATATAAACGACAAATTAACAAAGTTTTTAACAACATAACCTGAAACGTATTCTAGCTTATCAGCTGTTCAATGAAATCAGCTGTTCTTTACGAATTAATATAAAACAACTGATCTTTTAATATAACTACCAAAATTTAAAATAACGATTGATTTCGTATTCTTAAATCGGTGAATCTTCTTCAAAGTTTCCGCAGTGTACGAATTTCATAACTACCAAAATTTTAAAAATAACGATTCATTTCGTATACTTAAATCGGTGAATCTTCAAAGTTTCCGGAGTGCAGTAGTTATCATGCGCGCTTCACAAGCCCGGACGGAAACAGTCATTTTTAATTATAATTAATTTAATATGACTCTAGCGACGCGCAAAATATACCGTTATATATCAATATAAACGTGATCCTCGTATCACGCGTCCCGCAAAATCCAACATCACGACCAGCCCTAAAGCATGTATGTAAAAAAAATTAAAAATATTTATATAAATTTAATTTTAATTCCAGTATTAATATTGTTTACTTTTTCTTAAATAGTTGCGAAACGTAACTGTCTCGCTGACGGATAGAAGCGAATTTCCAAAAATTAACATTACTTCAACATTTTAATATGCGATCATTTTTGTATTTCACGATAAAAAGACGAAAATAAACATTGGCCTCTGTGAAATTCATAACACTTATCTCACATTTTTTGAAACCTAATTTCACCATCGTAATCAGTATTAAAATGTTTATTGGTCACTGTTTTAAATTGTCAAAATTAAATTCAAAGTAACCGCGGCAAGTAGGACTTGACGAAAACGAATATCCAAAAATGATTTATGTTACTTTTTTGAAATTCTGATCTCATCATCATAATCTGCATATAATGGCGTTTTAAACTTAGAAATATTGAAAAACACGAAAATAAACCTCGACCGCCGTCAAAGTCAATGGAAAATTCAAAACGCAAATTTTAAAGCTGATTTCGATGATTGAATCGGATTTTCAAAACAGTTAAAAACAGAAAAAGGTTATGCATTTTTAAAGATCTGAAATTGCCGCCATTTTGAAACTGTAGAAAGGAAATTTGTCTACGCTAATACCAGAAATTTAATTCGTGCTAAGTGTGCACTAAAATGGACCAAAATTGTGCGGTTTCCGGGGAAATAATGTGTTCTATATGCACTTTACCATGGTATTGAAGTTGACCTGCGCTGACTTAAATGACTTCTTGCGAACCATCCTATACTGGCGGTGAAGGGTCATTGGTACCCGAACAAAGTAATGACTTTTGATTCACTTTAAAAAAGTTTATGCATTTTTAACGATCTGAAATTGCCGCCAATTTTGAAACTGTAGAAAGGAAATTTGTCTACGCTAATACCAGAAATTTAATTAGTGCTAAGTGTGCACTAAAATGGACCAAAATTGTGCGGTTTCCGGGGAAATAATATGTTCTATATGCACTTTACCATGGTATTGTAGTTGACCTGCGCTGACTTAAATGACTTCTTGCGAACCATCCTATACTGGCGGTGAAGGGTCATTGGTACCCGAACAAAGTAATGACTTTTGATTCACTATAAAAAAGGTTATGCATTTTAACGATCTGAAATTGCCGCCATTTTGAAACTGTAGAAAGGAAATTTGTCTACGCTAATACCAGAAATTTAATTAGTGCTAAGTGTGCACTAAAATGGACCAAAATTGTGCGGTTTCCGGGGAAATAATGTGTTCTATATGCACTTTACCATGGTATTGTAGTTGACCTGCGCTGACTTAAATGATTTCTTGCGAACCATCCTATACTGGCGGTGAAGGGTCATTGGTACCCGAACAAAGTAATGACTTTTGATTCACTATAAAAAAGGTTATGCATTTTTAACGATCTGAAATTGCCGCCATTTTGAAACTGTAGAAAGGAAATTTGTCTACGCTAATACCAGAAATTTAATTAGTGCTAAGTGTGCACTAAAATGGACCAAAATTGTGCGGTTTCCGGGGAAATAATGTGTTCTATATTCACTTTACCATGGTATTGAAGTTGACCTGCGCTGACTTAAATGACTTCTTGCGAACCATCCTATACTGGCGGTGAAGGGTCATTGGTACCCGAACAAAGTAATGACTTTTGATTCACTTTAAAAAAGTTTATGCATTTTTAACGATCTGAAATTGCCGCCAATTTTGAAACTGTAGAAAGGAAATTTGTCTACGCTAATACCGAAATTTAATTCGTGCTTAGTGTGAATATATTTTACTCTATATGCACTTTACCCTGGTACTGAAGTTGACTTGCGCTGACTTAAATGACTTCTTGCGAACCATCCTCCACCGGCGGTGAAGGGTCATTGGTACCCAAAAAAATGTCTTTGGTTCACTATGACTTTTTTTTCATTTTGTAACTATTAATAAGAACGAAAACGTTACGTCACCTTCAACAGGCTCAACATTGTGAACACGTACAACACTTAAACCGCTGCCATTTCAGTCAGAACGAAACTTTTGAGTTCAGATTTATTGCATTGCGTTCTATTAATAGAACACCCCCTCGCTTATTTCAAGTACGTTCATTTACGATTTTGTTGCGCGAGGTGACGAAAAACTGATAGTCGCATACTTCAAAATATACGTCTAGATAGAGTATTGATGTAACAAGTTTCGTTGCTTTGTGTATAGAGTTTCAAAAATTGTATAGCGCGGTCATCAAAACCTCTTCCCAATTTCCATACGTACTTTATACGTGGTCATATAGTCTTTAACTAAATTAATTCTGGCACGCAGCTGTCTCGCTGACGTGGTCGAAGCGAATGTTCAGAATACATTTTCTTTATATTGTACACTTTCTGCAACTCTCACCATCATAAACAGCAGTTAAAAGTGCATATATTAACATTTTAAACTTTCGAATTCCACTAGATATATTGAAATGAACATCGGCTGCAGCCAAAATAAATTCCTTAATTCCAAGGGATTCTGAAAAACGCTTATTTATGATGTTATTACAACGGTGAAATCAAATTTTCAAAGATATTTAATACAAACGAGTTACGAATATTTTAATAATTGAAATGCCCGCCATTTTGAAATTATTAAACGTATTTTTCTGTGTAAAGAACTTGTAAATTCTATTTAAAAAATTAATTTTTCTACCAAGATTAAATCAAATCGAACAGAAATTACAAATGTGAGAGCAAACGCGCACACGCTCGCGCATTCACACTATTGTGTGTGTGTGTGTGTGCGTATATAATTTATTGGCCCATTAAAAAAGACAAAATTGTTCGTTTTAAGGACCGGAGTCAAGAAAGCAAAAAAGACATCTGGATGGTCTTGGTGAATCTGATTTTTGGGGAAATTCGTTTTTAATTAGAAAAAATGCGGCGTATAACTATTCTCAAATTCTCAAATTTCTACTCTCTTTGTCCAGTCTGTTTTAACGTTTTTACCAGTCTTAGGACAGGAGCAGGAAGGAAGTACGAAGGACGACAGCTGACAGCAGATCTCTGCTAATCGACAAATTGTCACCTATTGTACTTCCTAATGAGATGCATACTGAACACAACCTCAAAGCGACGTCACTTTCAACACTCAGTTCCTAGTTAAAGACGAGACTTCTTGTAACAAACGTAAATATATTTCCAGAAATTAGAAATCTTTCAAAATAATATTAATGAAACCGTAGTATTGATCGTGAAGCTATCGATTGTTTGTGTTTTTGTGCCCATCACCATAGACTATCGTTTGACTTGATCAATTTCAAGGAAATACGCTATATGTATTTATATTTTAAAAAAATTATTCAAAAAGTATTATTAAAAAAAAGATAATTAATTCTTCTGTCGTGTTATTAAACAAAAGGAGAATTAATTATTCTGCTGTATTATTTAAAAAAGAATTAATTATTCTGTTGTATTATTAAAATCAAGGATAATTAATTATTCTGTGGTATTATTAACAAAAAGAATAATTATTTATTCTGTGGTGTTATAAAAAAGGATAATTAATTATTCTGTCCTATTAAAAAATTAATTAATTATTCTGTCGTATTATTAAAAAGGAGAATTAATTATTCTGTCGTATTATTAAAAAAGGAGAATTAATTATTCTGTCGTATTATTAAAAAAAGGAAAATTATTCTGTTGTATTATTAAAAAATGAGAATTAATTATTCTATCGTATTATTAAAAAAAGGACAATTTTTCTGTCGTGTTATTAAAAAAAGGAGAATTAATTATTCTGTCGTATTATTAAAAAATGAGAATTGATTATTCTATCGTGTTATTAAAAAAGGAGAATTAATTATTCTGTCGTATTATTAAAAAAGGAGAATTAATTATTCTATCGTATTATTAAAAAAGGAGAATTAATTATTCTATCGTATTATTAAAAAAAGGAAAATTATTCTATCGTTTTATTAAAAAAAGGAAAATTATTCTGTCGTGTTATTAAAAAAAGGAGAATTAATTATTCTGTTGTATTATTAAAAAAGGAGAATTAATTATTCTATCGTATTATTAAAAAAAGGAAAATTATTCTATCGTGTTATTAAAAAAAGGAAAATTATTATGTCGTGTTATTAGAATTAATTATTCTATCGTATTATTAAAAAAAGGAAAATTATTCTATTGTTTTATTATTAAAAAAAGGAAAATTATTCTGTCGTGTTATTAAAAAAAAAGATTTAATTATTCTGTCGTATTATTAAAAAAGGAGAATTAATTATTCTATCGTATTATTAAAAAAAAGAAAATTATTCTGTCGTATTATTTAAAAAAATAAAACTAATTTTATTCAGTTTCTGGATAACGAAACAAGCACACTCTGTCCGATAACCATAATTTTGTAATTTGAAACAGATATAGCGGCGTAGTGCAGTGCGGTTTCAATGTAAATTTACTTTATCCAAAGATCACGTCGGCAGTACACGAAAGCAAATCAAAGTTAAAGCAATAGCGTTGTGTACATAACCTCTGGGCTTCAAACTTCAAACCGCTCCGTTTCTGAAACTTTAACATTTTATAATTTCAGTACACTGTTACTTTGGGAACAAGTTACAAACTAATACTTGAAATATTTGTTTAAACAGAAAGTTCCAATTTCTAATTAAACTTACAGAAACAAACTAACCTCAAATATATTTGTAGCATGTACTGTAATCAACAGTTCTTTCTTGGTTCAGCGTGCGATTATTTGAACGAATTAGAAGGTAGGGCATATACAACTTGATATATATATATATATATATATATATATATATTAAAAAATATTTTTAATTTTTTTTTTTTTTTTTTTTTTTTTTTTTTTTTTTTTGGTCCGACTATTGTGCAGCACACGGGCTAATGCAGACGATGGGATGATTTATAGCGTATGAAAATGCCAAGCCCTGGCTGGGAATCGAACCCGGGTCCTCGGGGTGAAAGCCAGTACGCTATCAACTAGGCCACCGAGGCGGCTCTTTTTTCACTTAAAGTTAGGCTTCTTATATTTTCACCAATTTTCGATTAATCTTCACTTTAAATTTTACTATAATGAATTCATAAACTTTGCAAAATGTAGACAACTTGGTTATAAGTAAAATCGTGGCATGCTGCTGTCTCGCTGACGTGATAGAAGTGAATTTCCAAAATGTAATAAAATTTTGTGGAAAAACAATTCATGGCTTTTGCACCACGATAATGCACCAGCTCACACTTCATTGCTTGTTCGTGAAGGTTTTGTCAAAAACATTACTGTAAAACCGTACTGTAACGATGCCCCAGCCTCCATATTCGCCAGAAATGGCCCGTGTGACTTTTTCCTATTTCCAAAAATAAAGAGAACCTTATAGGGCCGTCGTTTTACAACCGTAGATGACATTAAAAGCGCATCGCTGAAAGAACTAAAGGCTATCTCAAAGATCGAATTTGAGAAGTGTTTCGAGGATTGGAAGAAGCGCTGGCACAAGTGCATAATCTCCAATGGTGACTATTTTGAAGGCGACAACATCAATTTAGAAGAATAAATAAATATTTTGTTCAAAAAATTAAAATTCTCGTTACTTTCTCAACACACTTCGTATTGTACTAACAATACCTGCACGGCCTTGCCCGTGAAAATCAAATGTTTTTACAGCGGGTGTTCTATGTAATTTCATGTTTTTTTTATTAAATGTGATATGTATAGCTTTTTGTAAAAACATTACATTCAATGAATACAACTGCATGGTCCGCTGTACATTCTTGCATTTTATGGACTGCGCAGGCCTAGCACAGTATTAATGGGAGATGTGTTCGTTCGACTGTTCCATAGTTTCGGCGTTCAGGAAACTGTTGGTTTTGGTTTGATCAAATGAATTCCTTCTCTGTCAGAGCCGATACGAACAGATGGAATGTCGGTATTGTACATGTGATCACGACGGAATAAAGGCCAAACAATTGCAGTGCCCATTGCATCATTAACACGTACTGCTATGTGTATATTTGATCGAAGCATCACTCCGTTGACAATTTTCAATTCCTTTTGCAATCCTCCAGTCTTTTTGGTATCGCTTGACGCTATCTTGTTTATGTTTACATTATCTGTATCCCTTGTTGCATTCACTAACACATCATGAGCTCGAATTCTAAAAATTCGCAAGATACAATGCAAAGATACAAAGTTTATAAATTGTAACACTTTTTTTAAAGTCTGTACTTTATGCTAGTTAGACTAATGAGGACTAAGGACCAGCGTTAACGGTAAAGCAACGGGAGTAACTGCGGCTCGAACTAAGAACCTTGAAGTGCGCATTTCAGAGACGCAGCTGACGACCGGTGCTTTATCAAAATCAGTCACCAAGTCCCTAATGTAGCATACAAATAAGTTGATACGATTTGTGGTAAAAAAAGTTTGAAAACTATTTGTACATGAAAGTATACGATGGACCAAAAGTAGGCAAACATTTAAAGATGTCGTCTCCATACCAAGCTCAAGACTATGAGCTCGATAGTGTTCAAGGACGGCTGTGTTGTGTGCATCAATTTGCGCATCGTGTGCGTGTCTTTACGGTAGCGTCGACTGTTTCACTGTTCCATATTACAGATGTATTGGGCGCGCCGATAAGCAAACAGAAAGAAAAGAAGGAAGTTAATGCATTGTCATTCAGTTCTGATCTATGTTTAAGGTTACAAGACTCTAGCTCATCGAGAAGTTAGTTTAAAATCGATTGCAAAATTTGTATCGAACAAACAACCAGAACGTGGTAAAATGAAAAATTGTGGCATTAAAATTAGTCGATACAATTACAAATCAGTGAACGAATATAAGTCGATATAAATCGAAGGTTATCGCTTAGTACAATTTGAAACGTACATCTTTATCAGCGAAATCTTTTTAAGAAAATACAAATTAGAGCGGTGTTTACAAATCTCCGTTTAACACAACACTTGACAAATTTGTATCGAACGAACAACAAGAACGTGGTAAAATGAATGAAATTTGTGGCATTAAAATTAGTCGATACAATTACAAATCAGTGAACGAATTTAAGTCGATACAAATCGAAGGTTATCGCTTAGTACAATTTGAAACGTAATCTTTATCAGCGAAATCTTTTTAAGAAAATACAAATTAGAGCGGTGTTTACAAATCTTCGTTCAACACAACACTTGACAAATTTGTATCGAACGAACAAGAACGTGGTAAAATGAATGAAAATTGTGGCATTAAAATTAGTCGATACAATTACAAATCAGTAAACGAATATAAGTCGAAACAAATCGAAGGTTATCGCTTAGTACAATTTGAAACGTAATCTTTATCAGCGAAATCTTTTTAAGAAAATACAAATTAGAGCGGTGTTTACAAATCTTCGTTCAACACAACACTTGACAAATTTGTATCGAACGAACAAGAACGTGGTAAAATGAATGAAAATTGTGGCATTAAAATTAGTCGATACAATTACAAATCAGTGAACGAATAGAAGTCGATACAAATCGAAGGTTATCGCTTAGTACAATTTGAAACGTAATCTTTATCAGCGAAATCTTTTTAAGAAAATACAAATTAGAGCGGTGTTTACAAATCTTCGTTTAACACAACACTTGACAAATTTGTATCGAACAAACAACAAGAACGTGGTAAAATGAATGACAATTGTGGCATTAAAATTAGTCGATACAATTACAAATCAGTGAAGGAATATAAGTCGATACAAATCGCTCAGTACAATTTGAAACGTACATCTTTATCAGCGAAATCTTTTTAAGAAAATACAAAAGTAGAGCGTTGTTTACAAATCTTCGTTTAACACAACACTTGACAAATTTGTATCGAACGAACAACAAGAACGTGGTAAATGAATGAAAATTGTGGCATTAAAATTAGTCGATACAATTACAAATCAGTGAACGAATATAAGTCGATACAAATCGAAGGTTATCGCTTAGTACAATTTGAAACGTAATCTTTATCAGCGAAATCTTTTTAAGAAAATACAAATTAGAGCGGTGTTTACAAATCTTCGTTCAACACAACACTTGACAAATTTGTATCGAACGAACAACAAGAACGTGGTAAATGAATGAAAATTGTGGCATTAAAATTAGTCGATACAATTACAAATCAGTAAACGAATATAAGTCGATACAAAACGAAGGTTATCGCTTAGTACAATTTGGTACGTAAATCTTTATCAACGAAATATTTTAAAGAAAATACAAAAGTAGAGCGGTGTTTACAAATCTCCGTTTAACACAACACTTGACAAATTTGTATCGAACGAACAAGAACGTGGTAAAATGAATGACAATTGTGGCATTAAAATTAGTCGATACAATTACAAATCAGTAAACGAATATAAGTCGAAACAAATCGAAGGTTATCGCTTAGTACAATTTGAAACGTAATCTTTATCAGCGAAATCTTTTTAAGAAAATACAAATTAGAGCGGTGTTTACAAATCTTCGTTCAACACAACACTTGACAAATTTGTATCGAACGAACAAGAACGTGGTAAAATGAATGAAAATTGTGGCATTAAAATTAGTCGATACAATTACAAATCAGTGAACGAATAGAAGTCGATACAAATCGAAGGTTATCGCTTAGTACAATTTGAAACGTAATCTTTATCAGCGAAATCTTTTTAAGAAAATACAAATTAGAGCGGTGTTTACAAATCTTCGTTTAACACAACACTTGACAAATTTGTATCGAACAAACAACAAGAACGTGGTAAAATGAATGACAATTGTGGCATTAAAATTAGTCGATACAATTACAAATCAGTGAAGGAATATAAGTCGATACAAATCGCTCAGTACAATTTGAAACGTACATCTTTATCAGCGAAATCTTTTTAAGAAAATACAAAAGTAGAGCGTTGTTTACAAATCTTCGTTTAACACAACACTTGACAAATTTGTATCGAACGAACAACAAGAACGTGGTAAATGAATGAAAATTGTGGCATTAAAATTAGTCGATACAATTACAAATCAGTGAACGAATATAAGTCGATACAAATCGAAGGTTATCGCTTAGTACAATTTGAAACGTAATCTTTATCAGCGAAATCTTTTTAAGAAAATACAAATTAGAGCGGTGTTTACAAATCTTCGTTTAACACAACACTTGACAAATTTGTATCGAACAAACAACAAGAACGTGGTAAAATGAATGACAATTGTGGCATTAAAATTAGTCGATACAATTACAAATCAGTGAAGGAATATAAGTCGATACAAATCGAAGGTTATCGCTTAGTACAATTTGAAAAGTAAATCTTTATCAGCGAAATCTTTTTAAGAAAATACAAAAGTAGAGCGATGTTTACAAATCTTCGTTTAACACAACACTTGACAAATTTGTATCGAACAAACAACAAGAACGTGGTAAAATGAATGACAATTGTGGCATTAAAATTAGTCGATACAATTACAAATCAGTGAACGAATATAAGTCGATACAAATCGAAGGTAATCGCTTAGTAAAATTTGAAACGTAAATCTTTATCAGCGAAATCTTTTTAAGAAAATACAAATTAGAGCGATATTTACATATCTTCGTTTAACGCAACACTTGACAAATTTGTATTCAATTTTTGAAATTTCTTTCAGCTATCATTGTTTTACATTTTTACTTTTTCGTCTGCCATTACCTTTCGCTCAGCGTCACAGCCTAGTGTAAAAGTTGTAAAAGATCAAAAGTCTGCGGTTCCTACCCGTCCCACCCACACGTCCAAAGAACAATACCGCTTGCTGCATCTACGCTCGGGGTTATTTTTAACGCCCGCTGCGTTACAGGACTCGTATAAAAACAGCAATTATAACCTCTAATGCGCTTAAGTTCAGCACTGTCGACGGGGATATATCGAGATCGCGGAGGGGAAGAGATCCTATTACAAAACAAATTTATCGCAGTTAAAGCTTCGACGCAATTATGTAAAGTTGCGAAGAATAATCATAAATTGCGTGAACGTCGGCGATAATCCCGCAATTAGTTCTGCATGCATGTCTCCAGCTAAGCCTGTTGGGATTAGAATAACACAAAGTTAGCTCAGTAGTGAAATATGAATTCTTTAGGCAATGAATCAATAAGACTATTATTTTAAAAAAATGTGATTTGTGTTCCACATGACGTTCTGTTTGTATGGCCTTTGATGGAAGATCACTTAATACCCAAAGGATCGCAATTGAAACACGCAATCTGAAGTATTTAAGATGGAAATAATACTTGCACACATCTGACTCGAACGCGAATTTTCAAAAAGTAACAATACGACATCACATTTCAATATTCTTTTTTGCTTTTTTAAAATCAATTTTTACCGCCTAATCAGCGTTGAAGCTGCACAAGGTAACAATTAAAATTTTACAAATCCAATTGAAAATACGAAAATGAACCATGACCACCGTTGAAAAATGCATTTTATCCTATCGCTGATTAAAATGGTGAAATCGGTTTTTAAATAATGTACAAGATATGACAGTTTAGCAAATGAAATTTTAAAAAAATTGCGAACATTAAAGTTTGCGAACACACACACATACACACCCAATAGGTTAAACCCCCCAATAGTTCAACCTTATCTTCTATGATTCTGACATATTTACTGAATCTATTTTTTTTTTTTTTTTTTTTTAATTTCAAAAAATCTAATCAGTGGCGTGCGCAGCGTGGGTGCCGTGGCACCCCCAAATGGTCCGAAAGGGGCGCCGAAATGCCAGAAAAAAAGAGGAAAAAGAGAAAAATAAGAGAAAAAACTAGCTCGCCGTGAGGAGAGAAAAAATAAATAAAAAAACTATTGTTTTTGGGTGATAGAACTCAATTTACAAAAAATATTTGTGGGATATGGATGGGGGCAACAAAAAAGGCTCCATTTTTTATGTTGGCACGCACAAATTCAAGATCGTGCGCACGCCACTGACTCTAATATATTAAAATTTTTGACCAGCTGATAAAAGTTTCCCATTCTTCTTGCCTCGTAATACATAAAAGCAAAACAAAGTAGTTTACTAGTAAACGACAGTAGCCATTGCTCAGCAATTTTACTTTTTGTTTTAAAATGTGTGACCGTGTGCTTGCTGTCGATGACTTTCTACAAAACGTTTCCTTCAACTGATGAAGGACAAATGGACCGAACCTGATGATTTAGATACACCACGGTATATAGATACATATAGATATATAGATATGTATCTATATACCGTGGATACACCGTTTGCAAGGCTCATACAACATTCAAAATCTGTCCGAATATTGTACACACCTTTCTTGAGTCGTAGGTATTTTGCGAAACGCTACATATCAATAATTTGCTAGACTTTATAATGCTTATTGGTTTTTAACGTAATTATTTTTATACAAGCCGAAATTATACGCGTACAACTCTAATTAAAATTGAAATTTCTCTTATCTTTAAATTGTTTTCGCTTATTCAGATTTGATTTTTAATTATACAAAATAACTTATACGTAATTAATCTATCAGGTATTTTGTAATTGGATATCATTTAAAACTATCAAACTTTTTATATATATATAAAACCTCACAGTTATCAACAAGGATCTGGGGTCTGGATCTTACCATGATGGCCGCTCTAATACTTTAGTTCATTTGCCGAAGGAGGCAGCTGATGGGCTTAGCGATCCCACCATACCTCTAGCTCATACTACTCTCACTCTTCTACTCAACACACACACACACACACACACACACACACACACACACACACACACACACACACACACACACACACACACACACACACACGCGCGCGCACACACACACTCGCGCACGCGCACGCACGCACGCAATCACGCGCGCACACACCCGCAGGGGGATGCAGACTAGTTGCATCTATTGAGAGGATTTAGGCGTCCCTCGCGGTACCCGAGTCTAACAAACACTTACACTTATACTACACTTACGACTTTAACAAACTTTACACTCACACTTACATTTAGGGAGGCGATAATAACAGCCTCAATGTGCTTTTCGCCTTAAAATAACAAAAAAAAATTTTAGTTCATTTACCGTCACTAATAAACAAATTGCTGTTAAATTTACAAAAAAATAAATAATTTGATTTCACCGTTGAAATCAGCGTAAAAATTTACGTATTGTAACGCTGATGAAATCGGATTTTTGTATTTTTTAAATCGGTTTTTGTGCTAAGTTTAAGATCGGTGCTCATTTCATAGGCACGAGTCTGTCTTACTGTGATGGCTGTTCAAATAGATTATTTCCTAAAGATAAGTAGACTCATAATTAAAAAAATTATATCAGTAGGAGAACTAATTTAACAGTGATTATATTTAGTTTATACTTCTCGATTTGTACATTTTTTTAATTCGCCAACGACACAGCTGCACGCCATGATTACTTAATTTCGTGTCCGTAAATACTTATTATTCAAAAGTAATACAGTCGTAATAACATAATTATACAATTTAGAGAAATCAGCGTGGCACTTTATAACAGGTTTGAGCCTGTACACTTGCACGAGTTATTGGATCAGAACCATGCTCGGGTACGAAACACATACCTCAGCGCAATAACATTACAATTAATATAAGTTTATCTGTTAGACGTCAGATCCAGCCCACATTGCCGTCGCCGATATCAAATAGGTCGTGGCGTACATACAGACCGGCCTCGCCGCGAATCCGGAAAAATCCATTAAAATGTAAGATACGCCGCGGATAAGGGATTAGTAGACATGTAGAGTACGCATACATTAGCAGACTGGCAATTCTGGGAGGCGATCTTCCCAGTCCCTTGGTGAAAACTCATATTAACAAATTAAAAGCAGGATTGCAATCAGACCTGCAGGCATGTTTGCAGGTGCATGTTGCTGCAGATAAAAAACTGCGTTAACTGATTGGACTAGTTCTTTCAGAAGTCATTCCCCTGACAGAGTGTTGGCAAAACATTGGAACAAAATAGTTCAGATAATCTGAGAAATATTTTAAAGTTTTTGTGAGCATAACGTAAATGTGATGTCTTTTTGTACGTTAGTGCGTGAAGAAAATGTATGACTGACAGTTATTGACTGTAACTTTCTTGTTTATAGATTGTACATTGATTTCATCTTATGGCTGTCTTATATACTAACAAAGAACAAGCAACTGGTTAATTAGTTAGATTCATGGTGAGTTGATAGTTGATAAAATTTATAGTTTGAAAATTAGTTGATATAATTTATAGCGTAAAAGTTAGCCAGCATTATTAAGTATTTTGTATCATTAAAGTTATTTGATTAATTTTTAGCACAAATATTAGTTGATATAATTTCGTACTAATTATTTTTCGTTAAATGATTTGTAGTGTGGTTAATTTAAACATGAGTTGATACAATTTCATAGCGTAAAATAAAGTTAGTTGATATCATATAACATCGATGATTTTCATTTGTGGCATAAACATGAGTTGATACAATTTGTAGCGTAAAAGTTAGTTGACATCATATAACATCGATAATTTTCAGTTGTGGCATAAACATGAGTTGATACAATTTGTAGCGTAAAAGTTAGTTGATATCATATAACATCGATAATTTTCAGTTGTAGCATAAACATGAGTTGATACAATTTGTAGCGTAAAAGTTAGTTGATATCATATAACATCGATGATTTTCATTTGTGGCATAAACATGAGTTGATACAATTTGTAGCGTAAAAGTTAGTTGATATCACATAACATTGATGATTTTCAGTTGTGGCATAAACATGAGTTGATACAATTTGTAGCGTAAAAGTTAGTTGACATCATATAACATCGATGATTTTCAGTTGTGGCATAAACATGAGTTGATACAATTTGTAGCGTAAAAGTTAGTTGACATCATATAACATCGATGATTTTCAGTTGTGGCATAAACATGAGTTGATACAATTTGTAGCGTAAAAGTTAGTTGACATCATATAACATCGATGATTTTCAGTTGTAGCATAAACATGAGTTGATACAATTTGTAGCGTAAAAGTTAGTTGATATCATATAACATCGATGATTTTCATTTGTGGCATAAACATGAGTTGATACAATTTGTAGCGTAAAAGTTAGTTGATATCACATAACATTGATGATTTTCAGTTGTGGCATAAACATGAGTTGATACAATTTGTAGCGTAAAAGTTAGTTGATATCATATAACATCGATGATTTTCAGTTGTGGCATTAACATGAGTTGATACAATTTGTAGCGTAAAAGTTAGTTGACATCATATAACATCAGTAATTTTCAGTTGTGGCATAAACATGAGTTGATACAATTTGTAGCGTAAAAGTTAGTTGACATCATATAACATCGATGATTTTCAGTTGTGGCATAAACATGAGTTGATACAATTTATAGCGTAAAAGTTAGTTGACATCATATAACATCGATGATTTTCAGTTGTGGCATAAACATGAGTTGATACAATTTGTAGCGTAAAAGTTAGTTGACATCATATAACATCGATGATTTTCAGTTGTGGCATAAACATGAGTTGATACAATTTGTAGCGTAAAAGTTAGTTGACATCATATAACATCGATGATTTTCAGTTGTGGCATAAACATGAGTTGATACAATTTGTAGCGTAAAAGTTAGTTGACATCATATAACATCAGTAATTTTCAGTTGTGGCATAAACATGAGTTGATACAATTTGTAGCGTAAAAGTTAGTTGATATCATATAACATCGATGATTTTCAGTTGTGGCATAAACATGAGTTGATACAATTTGTAGCGTAAAAGTTAGTTGACATCATATAACATCGTTTTTCAGTTGTGGCATAAACATGAGTTGATACATCGAAAAGTTAGTTGATTATAACATCGATGATTTTCAGTTGTGGCATAAACATGAGTTGATACAATTTGTAGCGTAAAAGTTAGTTGACATCATATAACATCGATGATTTTCAGTTGTGGCATAAACATGAGTTGATACAATTTGTAGCGTAAAAGTTAGTTGATATCACATAACATTGATGATTTTCAGTTGTGGCATAAACATGAGTTGATACAATTTGTAGCGTAAAAGTTAGTTGATATCATATAACATCGATGATTTTCAGTTGTGGCATACAATACAATTTGTAGCGTAAAAGTTAGTTGATATCATATAACATCGATGATTTTCAGTTGTGGCATAAACATGAGTTGATACAATTTGTAGCGTAAAAGTTAGTTGATATCATATAACATCGATGATTTTCAGTTGTGGTATAAACATGAGTTGATACAATTTGTAGCGTAAAAGTTAGTTGATATCATATAACATCGATGATTTTCAGTTGTGGCATAAACATGAGTTGATACAATTTGTAGCGTAAAAGTTAGTTGATATCATATAACATCGATGATTTTCAGTTGTGGCATAAACATGAGTTGATACAATTTGTAGCGTAAAAGTTAGTTGACATCATATAACATCGATGATTTTCAGTTGTGGCATAAACATGAGTTGATACAATTTGTAGCGTAAAAGTTAGTTGATATCATATAACATCGATGATTTTCAGTTGTAGCATAAACATGAGTTGATACAATTTGTAGCGTAAAAGTTAGTTGACATCATATAACATCGATGATTTTAAGTTGTGGCATAAACATGAGTTGATACAATTTGTAGCGTAAAAGTTAGTTGACATCATATAACATCGATGATTTTCAGTTGTGGCATAAACATGAGTTGATACAATTTGTAGCGTAAAAGTTAGTGACATCATATAACATCAGTAATTTTCAGTTGTGGCATAAACATGAGTTGATACAATTTGTAGCGTAAAAGTTAGTTGATATCATATAACATCGATGATTTTCAGTTGTGGTATAAACATGAGTTGATACAATTTGTAGCGTAAAAGTTAGTTGATATCATATAACATCGATGATTTTCAGTTGTGGCATAAACATGAGTTGATACAATTTGTAGCGTAAAAGTTAGTTGATATCATATAACATCGATGATTTTCAGTTGTGGTATAAACATGAGTTGATACAATTTGTAGCGTAAACGTTAGCTGAAATTATTTATAATTAATAATTGAGCATAAAAATGATTTGATGCTATAGTGTGAAAGTTAGTTGATTCAATTTGTAAAGTTAGTATAAAAGTACACATGTAGACTATTAGTAAAAGTAGTAGTACAAGTAGACAAGAGAAAAAGTAAAAGTAGACTAGTAGTAGTTTAGTTGACATTATTTGTAGCATTAAATTTAGTTTGTATAATTTGTAAGCATAAAAGTTAGCTGATATCATTTAAAATGAACGATTTTTAATTGAGCATAAAAATGATTTGATACAATCTGTTGTGTGAAAGTTGATTCAATTTGTACCGTAAAAGTTAGTTGACGATATTTGTAGCATTAAGGTTAGTTAGTGCGATTTGTAGCATAAAGGTTAGTTGATATCAATGATTTTTAGTTTTGACATACAAAATGGTACAATTTGATACCATTTTATGCCGTAAAAGTTTATACTATTTATACTGTGACATTAAACGTATTGAAACAATTTATAGATTAAAATTTAGTTTGTTATCATTTTTGTTACAATACAAAGATACAATTTAAAGTCTATACTATTTAGACTAATGAGGACTAAGGACTAGCGTGAACGGTAAAGCAACGGGAGTAACTGCGGCTCGAACTAAGAACCTTTAAGTACATTTCAGAGACGCAGCTGACTGACCGGTGCTTTACCCACATCGCTTACCTAGTCCCTAATGTAGCATAAAAATAAGTTGATACGAGTTGTGGTAAAAAAAAAATTGAAAACTATTTGTAGCCTACATGAAAGTATATGTTGGACCAAAAGTAGGCAATATTTAATTTAGATGTCGTCTTGTAATAGCAACCTTAGGACTACGAAATGTGCACTGATTTTGAGAAATCAGGCTGAATTTTGTCGATTATTTCCGAACCGGATTTGGAGCAAGGAGCTGAATGTTAGAAAGATTGCGTAATTATTTTATTACAACACTTATTATACGGGTAAGTCATTGTGTTAAACTAGTTGTATCAGTAGGCCTAACTGAAAGAAGTGTTAAAAGAACGACAGTTTAACAGAAAAATATAAAACGTTATTTTTATTAATATTTATGCTAACTTAATTGCACAAAAATTTAACAATATTTGAAACATGAAACACCGCAGAAATAAGTGTGAAACATTTTCACCACAATAAGTTTTAAAATATTTTTTTTAAAGAAAACTTACTTTATTAACACGTCACCAGCTGAGCTGAACACAAAATGTTAGGCTTCGCCTAAAAGTTATTTACCGGAATCTTCGGTTATAAATAACACTGAAAATGGACTTCAGAAGCCGTCAGCAAAACAATTAAATGGCGGCACGAAGCTGTTTTTTGACAGCGATTTTCTAATATTTTTTAATCTTACATATTTTTGAAAGAATTTGCATACGTATAAATTTTAAATTTTCAGTGAAATTTTAAAATTTGAAATGCTACTTTAAACAATTCCGGGCCGATTTCGAAGGTAAAATCAAATTTTCAACAAAATAAAATAAACGTTTAAAAAAAATATTTGAAATTACCGTCATTTCGTGACCGTTGAACGAATTTTGCAGTAACAAACGAATACAAGCGGTTTAACAAAATCGTTTTATGGCGATTTATCGATTTATTTTGGTTAGGATCTAATTGGACCACAAATTACAGTTTTGTACTGCGAAAAACCCTCGCGTATATAGCCTAAATTACATGTTTAGGATCTGTGTTTATAGAATTTATACAATATTTAACCACCACATCAAAACATAGTTTTAAGGATCAGTTAATCTTTCATTGTCCCAGATCTGTGTCATAAAATGATGACATCTGCAATAAAAATTCGCTAGCATAAACAAAAAAAACTGACAGGAATAATAATCGTAATAATTAACTTTAAGATATAAAATGTAAACTAAAACCACGCGTTAATTTTTAGTTGGTACCTACATGACCTATTATTAGGTTTACTATTGCCAAAACCTAATTTTATATAAGTGTTTTAATTTTTTGTTAATTTCATTTTTTTTTTGCTATTTTGCAAACAAAAACATTGTTATCAACTTGGAAATATAGTAATAGTTCGAATAATTATTTTTTGTAACAAAAAAATCCGTACTTGTATTACACGTGTATTCAAGCAAACGCGTTCGTTATGTTTCCTTTATTGCAAACTTTAAATAAATATTATAAACATTCTCAGGAATATGGAAATATAATTGTGTTAAAAAGTTACTTTTAACAACAATAAGTGTTTTCATACACGTGTATTCAACAAGCAAACGCGCTCGTTATGTTTCCTTTATTGCAAACTTTTAATAAATATTATAAACATTCTCAGGAATATGGAAATATAATTGTGTTAAAAAGTTACTTTTAACAACAATAAGTGTTTTCTTTACACGTGTATTCAACAAGCAAACGCGTTCGTTATGTTTCCTTTATTGCAAACTTTAAATAAATATTATAAACATTCTCAGGAATATGGAAATATAATTGTGTTAAAAAGTTACTTTTAACAACAATAAGTGTTTTCTTACACGTGTATTCAACAAGCAAACGCGCTCGTTATGTTTCCTTTATTGCAAACTTTAAATAAATATTATAAACATTCTCAGGAATATGGAAATATAATTGTGTTAAAAAGTTACTTTTAACAACAATAAGTGTTTTCTTACACGTGTATTCAACAAGCAAACGCGTTCGTTATGTTTCCTTTATTGCAAACTTTAAATAAATATTATAAACATTCTCAGGAATATGGAAATATAATTGTGTTAAAAAGTTACTTTTAACAACAATAAGTGTTTTCTTACACGTGTATTCAACAAGCAAACGCGCTCGTTATGTTTCCTTTATTGCAAACTTTTAATAAATATTATAAACATTCTCAGGAATATGGAAATATAATTGTGTTAAAAAGTTACTTTTAACAACAATAAGTGTTTTCTTACACGTGTATTCAACAAGCAAACGCGTTCGTTATGTTTCCTTTATTGCAAACTTTAAATAACTATTATAAACATTCTCAGGAATATGGAAATATAATTGTGTTAAAAAGTTACTTTTAACAACAATAAGTGTTTTCTTACACGTGTATTCAACAAGCAAACGCGCTCGTTATGTTTCCTTTATTGCAAACTTTAAATAAATATTATAAACATTCTCAGGAATATGGAAATATAATTGTGTTAAAAAGTTACTTTTAACAACAATAAGTGTTTTCTTACACGTGTATTCAACAAGCACACGCGTTCGTTATGTTTCCTTTATTGCAAACTTTAAATAAATATTATAAACATTCTCAGGAATATGGAAATATAATTGTGTTAAAAAGTTACTTTTAACAACAATAAGTGTTTTCTTACACGTGTATTCAACAAGCAAACGCGCTCGTTATGTTTCCTTTATTGCAAACTTTTAATAAATATTATAAACATTCTCAGGAATATTGAAATATAATTGTGTTAAAAAGTTACTTTTAACAACAACAAGTGTTTTATTACACGTGTATTCAACAAGCAAACGCGTTCGTTATGTTTCCTTTATTGCAAACTTTTAATAAATATTATAAACATTCTCAGGAATATGGAAATATAATTGCAGTGAATAGTTACTTTTAACAACAATCAGTGTTTTATTACACGTGTATTCAACAAGCACACGCGTTCGTTATGTTTCATTTATTGCAAACTTTTAATAAATATTATAAACATTCTCAGGAATATGGAAATATAATTGCAGTGAATAGTTACTTTTAACAACAATCAGTGTTTTATTACACGTGTATTCAACAAGCAAACGCGTTCGTTATGTTTCATTTATTGCAAACTTTTAATAAACATTATTAACATTCTCAGGAATATGGAAATATAATTGCAGTGAATAGTTACTTTTAACAACAATCAGTGTTTTATTACACGTGTATTCAACAAGCAAACGCGTTCGTTATGTTTCATTTATTGCAAACTTTTAATAAATATTATAAACATTCTCAGGAATATGGAAATATAATTGCAGTGAATAGTTACTTTTAACAACAATCAGTGTTTTATTACACGTGTATTCAACAAGCACACGCGTTCGTTATGTTTCCTTTATTGCAAACATTTAATAAATATTATAAACATTCTCAGGAAATTGGAAATATAATTGGAGTGAATAGTTACTTTTAACAACAATCAGTGTTTTATTACACGTGTATTCAACAAGCAAACGCGTTCGTTATGTTTCCTTTATTGCAAACTTTTAATAAACATTATTAACATTCTCAGGAATATGGAAATATAATTGCAGTGAATAGTTACTTTTAACAACAATCAGTGTTTTATTACAAGTGTATTCAACAAGCACACGCGTTCGTTATGTTTCCTTTATTATAAACGTTTAATAAATATTATAAACATTCTCAAGAATATGGAAATATAATTGCAGTGAATATTTACTTTTAACAATAATCAATGTTTTATTACGCCTGTATTCAACAAGCAAACGCCTTCGTTATGTTTCCATTATTGCAAACTTTTGTTTATTATTACAGACATTATTATTAATGAGAAAATATAATTGTATTGAATAGTTATTTCTAACAACAATAAATATTTGTATTATACATGTATTCAATCAAACGTATTCGTTATGTTTCCTTTATTGCAGACTGTTATTAGTTGTAAAAATTTTTATGAATGTATAATATAATTGTATTGAATAGTTATTTCTAATAACAATTAATGTTTGTATTATACATGTATTCAAGTAAACGTGTTCGTTATGTGTCCTTAATTGCAAACTATTATTAGTTATTGTAAACATTGTTATAAATGTGGAAATATAATTGTATTGAATAGTTATTTCTAACAACAAATAATGTTTGTATTATACGTGTATTCAAACGAACTCGTTCGTTATGTTTCCTTAATTGCAAACTATTATTAGTTATTGTAAACATTGTTATAAATGTAGAAATATAATTGTATTGAATAGTTATTTCTAACAACAATAAATGTTTGTATTATACGTGCATTCAAGCGAACTCGTTCGTTATGCTTCCTTAATTGCAAACTATTATTAGTTATTGTAAACATTGTTATGAATGTAGAAATATAATTGTATTGAATAGTTATTTCTAACAACAATAAATGTTTGTATTATACGTGTATTCAAGCGAACTCGTTCGTTATGTGTCCTTAATTGCAAACTATTATTAGTTATTGTAAACATTGTTATGAATGTAGAAATATAATTGTATTGAATAGTTATTTCTAACAACAATAAATGTTTGTATTATACGTGTATTCAAGCGAACTCGTTCGTTATGTGTCCTTAATTGCAAACTATTATTAGTTATTGTAAACATTGTTATGAATGTAGAAATATAATTGTATTGAATAGTTATTTCTAACAACAATAAATGTTTGTATTATACGTGCATTCAAGCGAACTCGTTCGTTATGTGTCCTTAATTGCAAACTATTATTAGTTATTGTAAACATTGTTATGAATGTAGAAATATAATTGTATTGAATAGTTATTTCTAACAACAATAAATGTTTGTATTATACGTGTATTCAAGCGAACTCGTTCGTTATGTGTCCTTAATTGCAAACTATTATTAGTTATTGTAAACATTGTTATGAATGTAGAAATATAATTGTATTGAATAGTTATTTCTAACAACAATAAATGTTTGTATTATACGTGTATTCAAGCGAACTCGTTCGTTATGTGTCCTTAATTGCAAACTATTATTAGTTATTGTAAACATTGTTATGAATGTAGAAATATAATTGTATTGAATAGTTATTTCTAACAACAATAAATGTTTGTATTATACGTGCATTCAAGCGAACTCGTTCGTTATGTTTCCTTAATTGCAAACTATTATTAGTTATTGTAAACATTGTTATGAATGTAGAAATATAATAGTAATGAATACTTGTAAAACAATTGTTATGCAAACAAAAGCGTTCTTTAAGCCTATGTTTGCTATTTTACCAACTTTTTCCAATTATTAACACATTTTTATTATTATGCCGTATATTAATGAATAGTTATTTTCTAATAGCAAATAATTAATGTTTGTGTTTACACATGTATTCCAACAAAACGCTATCGTTATGCTTGTCTATTGTAAACTTTTCCTAAATATTAAAAAGAGAAACATAAAAGAAAACATTAATTCTTTTTGTTACAACAATTAATGTTTGCATTACAATTACAGTCAAACGCGTTTTTTGTGTTTTTCTTTAATTGCACGTTTTTTTTTTTTTAATTATAGCATTGTTACTAAAGTGAAATATAATAGTTAATTCAACATAAATTATTTATTAATACACGTGTATTTCTACTTAATATATTGTTGGAGGCGTAACAATTATTACGCATTAAAACGTTTCTCGCGGGACTATAAAGTATGTTTTTCTTGTCAAAAACTTCGTAAAACTGTCATGCTAGAATTTAAATATAACTATATATCGTTGAATCACCATAAATAATGAACTAAATACTACTCACAACCAACTTCCTATCTTGCTGGCTGTAGTGGCACAAGAAGACAACGCGAGAATCCAAAATATTTTCCACATTCTGCGTTTCACGATTTTACCGTCATAATCCGAGTCCACTAAATCCACTTAAACTATTGAAATTAAACACTAATCACGTCATCCCGAAACGAAAACTTCGGTTTTTGTGAACACAATAGTAATACATTATTTCCCTTTATACGAACTTAAAATTATAACAGCATAATTTACAGTTGCAATCAGTGTTAATTTATCAACAACATCACTAAATTATAGTTAATACTTCACTGTAGCAATTATTGGTAAAACAGAACTTTTTAAAGATCAGAGAACACGCGAAATCACCGCGAGTCGACGTTCAGCTGCAGGAGTAACACTGCCGCATCCGCAAACTGTGGCCGCTCCGCGACAACTGAATCTTCCACGTCCTGCCTCCGACAGTCCTGCACCCTAACCCTGCTCCGGCCGCTCTCTTCTCCCATTGGCTGACTAGGTGAGAGTACTTTCTCGTGTTGGATTAGGCAATTACGATTTTTCTTGAGATTCTCGGATCGAAGTTTTCAATTTATTAAACTAACTGCGTCTGGGACCCTTATCTTGTAAGGTTCGGATGGTATTTCTTTCTCTTAGCTTACTGATAACGACAGCTACGATGGTGGAATAACAAACAGCTGACCAGAAAATCGGTTGCAGATTATGCTTTGGGATGTGCTGGTAAATTTAATTACTTCTGGAGGGAAATGAATCGACGGAAATTAATTTCGTAATATGTATATTCAACAAACTTTTCAATTAATGTTGATTTTTTTAAATTTTTAAATGAGGAAAATACACTGTACATTATTTATTTTTTAGTTTATCAAAGTTTATTACTGCAAAGTGTGTGTGTGTGTGTGTGTGTGTGTGTGTGTGTGTGTGTGTGTGTGTGTGTGTGTGTGTGTGTGTAAAATATAAGATGATTGATTTTCATAAAAATTTGACCCGGTTTATTCATAACTCGAAGTCATTTCTTCGACTTCGACCTGCTGATATTTTTTTAATTTCTGTCAAAAAACTGTTAAAAATCAAAAATATCAAGATCGGCACTTAGGAGTTTATAAAATATTGCTCAAATATAATTGGTTAAGTGCCCAAAATTTTCGTTATGTCCCCGAAAAATCGGGTCCGCAAGTTATAAAAAAAATTGCTCATTTTTCAAAATCTTTGTACAAATTTCTTCATAGGCTAAATGAAAATGAGCTATTTACCGAGTCTGCGCCGGTCCTGATTTATATATATTACTTTTTAAGGTTCTTATATATATATATATATATATATATTGTGCGCGCGCGCGTGGTGAGTACGTGCACGCAAGTTATTAATTTTAGTCCGATTTATTTTAAAGTTAGCACAAAACTGATTTTGGTAATAGCTTCGACAAGTTCGTTAATTGGCAAAATTCGGCCTTTTCAATTCTTTAAAAATGCATTACTTTCTCGTTACTATTTTAAAGGTAATTTATAATTTTAAAATGCTAATATGTGCAGATTTTAATGCTGAATATAAAGGTGAACTCATAATTTCAAAAAAATTAAAAATACTTTTGAAAATTCGCGCCCATCACATCAGCGAGACAGCTGCGTGCCGCGATTCATTTCAAACTTTACACTGCCTTGAATTATGATTCTTTGTAGCCTATAAACCTTAATTGGGCAAAATCTTACAAACCGATTTTAACCATGACATGAAATTAGATATTTTTTATTAATCAGAGCTGCTATCATGGTACCATAGATAATCAGAACTCATACCAGGTACCATGGAATATTATTCAAAATCAAATAATTTCATAATTTTTCAATATTATGAATTTTTGAAAATCTTATACATAGCGCTAAACAGTTTTGTTCCAAGCCTATTACGTCGTTATTTTTTAATCGATTTTAACTAATGTTTTGTCATTTTTTTCTTTTCTGTTCAGATATACAAAAAATTATAAAAACAATACAAAACTGTTTTTTTAACTTAACTTATAATTGAAAAATTACGTCTTGATATTTATATGGGAGTATTTCTTGCAGAAACTATCCCTTAATTTGATAAATTTTTTTTTAACGTCCGACTATTGTGCACACTTGGGCTAATGCAGACGATGGGATGATTTATAGCGTATGAAAATGCCAAGTTTCGACTCGGGAATCGAACCCGAGTCCTCGGGGTGAAAGCCCAGTACGCTATCAACCAGGCCACCGAGACGGCTAGAGTTTGATAGAAGCAATTGACTTATGACAAATATATTAATTTGTAACTCAAACACTACAATATTCCGCAAAAATATAAAATACAAATTGTAGTACAATACAATTTCAATGAGAAATACAAATTGTGACTTTTTTCACTTTAAAATTGTTTATTTTTGTATTTTTAGTAATTGAAAGTTTTACTTTTTTATGCCTTTTTATTCCGAATAGATTCAAACTTGGACCAAAAATAATTTTTTCTTAATAGCTTCTAATAACGAAATCAGTTTAAGACCCTGCGGGCACCAACTGCGAAGCTGAGCTGCGCTGAACTGAGATGAGCGTAGCGGAGCTGAGCGGAATGAAGTCGAACGGCAACCAGAAGCGGAGTTCAGTCAGTTTAAAGAACGTTTTTGCATCTTTTAAATATAAATATATAGGCCTACTTGTGGTCAACGTGGTGGAGGAAGCGGAGTTAGTTCGATAACCGAACCAAGACAGAGTCAAAGCTTGACTCCGCTCAGCTCAGTTACGGTTTCAGTGGCCATACTTACATTAAAAATAATAGGTTAGGTTTTGAATGCATAGTCCGCTCCGCTCCGCATTTGGTGCCCGCAGGGTTTAAAAGTTTGAAATTTTATACTTTTTTGAAAATCTTATTCCACAATAACAATTGCTTACGTTAGCATTTAAAATTTTTAAATTCCAAATAAAATACGAAAATTATTCTGGGGCAGTAGTAATTTTTGTATTTCAAATGTAATTTTGTAAATTTTATATGCTAATTAATGTTTCATTATGATGATAAAAATAAATTTTAAATAAATAGAAAGATAAAACAATATAAAATTCGCGCTACCTTTTACGGTAACTAAACAGCTGTTTGTTGCTATTACCAAAAATTGCTTTTACGAAATTTGCTAATACCACATTGACTGAACAGTTTCGTAAATTTTTCCGCCCTTTGTCTAAAACCGAGAGAAATTAATTTTTCAACAGTTTGCACCACTGTATCTGTTAAAATCGCATCGAACAGTACAACAGTGATGTAACTTGAACAGTAATAAACACGTTAGTGGAATTTTGTTTCAAGTGTAAGCAATCAAAACATTCTTTCAAGTCAAGATTTACCGCCGCTCGGATTTGTTGTTGCTTTCTTGCCTGTAAACAGTAAAATATATAAATTATACTCTCACCCGTAATTCCTGTCTGTTCTTTCTTAAAGGAATCGCACAGATGAAGCTCGTATTAGCATATCAAACACGGTCGTTCTGAGACGCGATAGTTGATTGCCCCTTACAAAAATGTTATAAACTAAATCGACAGACTAATATAAATGGCAGTTTATTACTAAACGCGTCGTATTCCGTTTAAATTGTCACGTGACATGTCGATTATTTCCGTCGGGCACGGCGTTCACTCTCCTCCGTAAGGTGCATTCAAGGAAATGCAAGTTGTGAATTTAAATTTATCCTGCACGCGCGGTTATGTAAGTGCTTCGTTTTGTTTTAGACGGTAAGCTAGCTATTTTATTGTTCGGCTGGTGAAAAAAACACTGCACTAACTTTCTCGCGTTTAATTGAATTATCTAATAATCGCGACACGCAGCTGGCTCGCCAACGTAATAGAAGAGATATTTCAAAAGTATTTTTCTTGATCTTACCCTTATTTTTTTATTGCACTGTCACAATCAGCATTAAAATCTTTCAAATGGCATTGAAAACAAGAACGTGAACCCTGACCGCCGTCAAAATATAATTTCTTATTATAAAACGCGTTTTCGAAATTAAAAATGCTAATGTATGCAGTTTTTAAACGCTGATAATGTCGGTGAAACAAGATTTTCAAAACAAAATTTAAGGATTTTTAGTGTTTAGAATGGCCGCCATTTTGAAAATGTTAAACGAAAATTATTGGCTGATGAAATTTTCCAATCTACTATCATATTATCTGATCACAATTGCGAACGTGGACGTGCTAATAATGTTAACGATTAAAAAGTGATCTAGAGATCAGGATCGGTGCTCATTCAAATGACGCGGATTTTTCCATGATGGCTGCTTCAATAGCTCATTTTTTTCAATGAAAATTTGCTAAAAATGCGTTTGAATAAAGCTTGTAAGTACCCAACAAAAATTGAAGGGTCTTGTTCAACACTACCAACAAAACAAACATGAGTTCAGTTTATATTTTTACAATCTAGAAACAATTTTTTTTGCATTTTTAAAAAAGATGGCATATTGTGGGTCATTTGAATGCCGACCTTTGGGTTTTCTATATCCAATTGTTATTACTACTTTAAAAAAGTTGTTTTAAGCATACAGTCTATCTATAATTCGGTCTACAACGTTCTACGCCGTTTTCCGATCTCCAACCTCCACCGATCGCGGTCCCACCACAGGTCTTCTGGTAGATCCCTTTTTTTATTTCCTTTTCGACTCCCTCTCTCCAGCTCAGTCTCGGCCTTCCTCGTTTTCTTCTTCCAGGTGTTCGCCATTGCATGATTTTTTTGGGAATTCGCTTCATCCGGCATTCTTTGTACATGCCCGTACCAAACCAAACCAAGCATACAGTTGAAGAATTAAAAAAAATTACGTCGTTCTGAACAATCTCTACAATACACAAAATGTCGTCGATACAGGCCAACTAATAATACGTTCTTTTTTTTTAACGTCCGACTATTGTGCACACTTGGGCTAATGCAGACGATGGGATGATTTATAGCGTATGAAAATGCCAAGCCCTCGCCGGGAATCGAAGCCGGGTCCTCGGGGTGAAAGTCTAGTACGCTATCCACTATGCCACCGAGGCGGCTAACTAATAATACAGCCTTCTTAGAAATTTTTATATATTTCATTTTTTTTTTTTTGCATTTTAAGGCGAAAAGCACATTAAGGCCATTATCGCCTCCCTAAATGTAAGTGTGAGTGTAAATTGTTAAAGTCGTAAGTGTAAGTGTGTGTTAGACTCGGGTACCGCGAGGGATGTCTAAACCCTCTCTAGTCTGCACCCCCCTGCGGGGTTTATATACTTCATGTGTGTATTTTGTGGTAAAAACTACTTTTTTGTTCAGAGGAATGGTGATATTTATTACATGTTAAAATCTAAAATCGACGTAATTTTCTATACACGCCTATATTTTTCTAGTAGAGTACACGCCTATATACGAGTCTCTCTTTCTCCTCTAATTTAATAACTTATGGATCCTTCCTCTGATTTTATAGTTTAGGTCTTTTCCTCTAATTTAACAGAGTTTTCTCTATATTTCATCTTATAATTTGGTAGTCAATGTTTTAACTAATTTTAAAATTTATGTTCCTTCCTTTAATTTGATTGCTCCCTCTTCTAATTAGACAGTTTATTTTCTCTCCAATCACACATTTGACAGTTTAGGTTCCCTTTTCTAGTTCTTAGTTTAAGTCTCTTTCTTTTCATTTTGGCATTTTTTTATGTATTACTCCTTTCATTTTACATTTCATGCCTTCCTCCTTTCAGTTGACAATTTAAGTCTTCTTTCTGTCATTAGAATTTATGTCTCCCTTATTTGAATTGAGTATTTAGGTATTAATCTTTTAATTTGACATTTTATTGTCCCCCTTTCTTCATTTGATGCTTTATATACCTTTCTCTTAATTTAAGAGTTCATGTCCCCCTTTTCTTTCATTTGACAGTTTGTATTTCCATCTTTTAATTTGACAGTATATCTCAATCCTTTTACTTGACTGTTTACGTTTCCGTCTCTTAATTTGACAATTTACGTCTCCCTCCTTTCATTTAACAATTCGTTTAATACTTTTAATTTAACAGTTCATGTCTCCCTCCTTTTCTTTGACAGTTTATGTTTCCGTCTTTTAATTTAACATTTCATGTCCCTCTTTTCTTTCATTTAACATTATATGTTTCCGTCTTTTAATTTTACATTTCATGTCCCCCTTTTCTTTCACTTGACAGTTTATGTTTCCGTCTTTTAATTTAACATTTCATGCCCCCTTTTCTTTCATTTGACAGTTTATTTTTCCGTCTTTTAATTTAACATTTCATGTCCCCCTTTTCTTTCACTTGACAGTGTATGTTTCCGTCTTTTAATTTAACATTTCATGTCCCCCTATCCCCCTATTCTTTCATTTAACAGTTTGTGTTTCCGTCTTTTAATTTGACAGTATATATCTCAATCCTTTTACTTCACATTTTACGTTTCCGTCTTTTAATTTGACAGTTTATGTCTCCCTCCTTTCATTTAACAGTTCGTTTCCTACTTTTAATTTAACAGTTCATGCCTCCCTCCTTTCATTTGACAGTTTATGTTTCCGTCTTTTAATTTGACAGTGTATGTCTCCCTCCTTTCATTTAACAGTTCGTTTCCTACTTTTGATTTAACAGTTCATGTCTCCCTCCTTTCATTTGACAGTTTATGTTTCCGTCTTTTAATTTGACAGTGTATGTCTCCCTCCTTTCATTTAACAGTTCGTTTCCTACTTTTGATTTAACAGTTCATGTCTCCCTCCTTTCATTTGACAGTTTATGTTTCCGTCTTTTAATTTGACAGTGTATGTCTCCCTCCTTTCATTTAACAGTTCGTTTCCT
>CM040191.1:50725688-50740688 GCA_022606455.1 Callitettix versicolor
TTACAAAGACTGTTTAATGTTTGCTGTAGCCTATAACATTTATTGTAACTTTAAAAATGTGGTAATACTATTCACCACTTTAATTATTGTAAGTTGTTCATAACAATATTTCTTATGCAACTTAATGTGGCCTATAATATTTGCTGTAACGTCTAAATACTTGCAACACTTCAATTTCTGTGAATATTTGAAAACAATCGTACTTAGACAACTTAATGTAGCACATTATATTTAAAGTATCGTTTAAATAATTGCAACACTTTTATATCTATAAAGTGTTAACAACGATTTTAATAATACAGCTATTGTAGCATATAATATTTACCGTGACATTTAAATACGAGGGTTGTCCGCAAAGTAAGTTCCCAAGGCGCTATAGTCGCTGCGAACGTTGTTACACGGAATTCGGTGACCTTGGCTTGCAGCTTGGTTCCTCCACTCCCAATCTGCTACTTTCAGTCTTGGCCTGGTAGCAGTTAATAACGGAATTGCCTCTTCTGTCTCCTGCCAGGTGCGAATTACGCTAAGTGATTCTTTTTTTGTGTACAAAAAACAAAGTGCCTGTGGACATTCATATCCAACTGTGTGAAGACTACAGAGAAAAATGTATGAGCATACAACACGTGCGCAAGTGGTGGAGAGAATTCAAAGACGGACGTTCATGACGAACAGCGTTCCGGACGGCCATCTGTTTCGAACGAAACGATTGCGAAAGTGGAAGAAGCAATGCTGAACGATCGAAGGGTGACTGTTCGGGAGCTCTCCTTGATGATCCCTGATGTTAACAACACCTGCATTGATAAATTTTGACAGACCATTTATGATATAGCAAGTGGTTTGTGCAAAATGGGTCCCAAGCAGACTACAAACGGCAACGGATTGATGCGGTCCGCGAATTTCTTCAGGCCTACGAAACTGATGGCAAGAAATTCTTGGACTCCATTGTCACTGGGGACGAGACCTGGATACACCATATGACACCGGAAACGAAAGAACAATTATGTCATTGGAAACATCCAGAGTCGCCGAAGCCGCGGAAGTTTAAACAAACACTGTCTGCCGGCAAAGTCATGGCGAGCGTTTTTGGGACAGGAAGGGGTTATTATTGTGCGAATTCATGGATACCGGCACAACAATCAATGCTGATCGTTACTGTGAGACGTTAAGGAACCTTCGCCGCGCGATTAAAAACAAGAGGAGAGGCATGCTCACGAAGGGAGTTTGTTTCCATCAAGACAACGCTCGTCCGCACACCGCCCGAGTAACAACCGATCTCATCAACCAATTTGGATGGGATACTGTCACACATCCGCCCTACAGCCCAGACAGCCCCAAGTGACTACCAACTCTTCCCTAATTTGAAGAAACACGTAGGTGGGACGCATTTCGGTACCGGAGAGGAGCTGAAAGAAAACGTTTTAAGCTACACTCGAGGCACGGCGTGAGAGTTTTTCGACTCAGGCATGCAAAAGATGGTTCACCGTAAGCAAAAATGCATCGATCTCAACGGCGATTATGCCGAAAAATATAAAAAACTGTATGCTTTCCAAAAATGTATTATTCAATGCAAATAAACGTGTTTTTCATTGTGTAAAATTATTGGGAACCTTTTTTTACGGACAACCCTAGTGTTATTTCTGTAAATTGTTCGCACCGGTCTTCCTTAATCAACTTGCTGTAGACTATACATTTTGTCGCAACGTCAAATTTACATTTTTTTCAAGTTGTTTACGACAGTCCGACTTAGTACAGAACTTTCTGAAGCCTATAATATATGTTTTTACTTTAAACATTTTGTAACAAAATTCATTATTTTTATTTCTGTAAGTTTTTGACGACAATTTTAATTTTTGTAATGTACAATTCACTGTTGTGTAATTTATTTTTAATAAATGTAAAAAAATATATATATTAAAAGTAAATATTTACTTGTAAACATTTTTAAATGTTTGTGACACTATTTTTATTTACGTTGTTCACGGCAGTACACGATAGCCCATGTTCTTTAGCCTGTAAAACTTAATTTTAAAATACTAACAACACAATTCAACACATGTAAGTTGTTGATATCAGAAACTTAAAAAAATAACATCAAACGTTAAAAAGTAAAAACTGACTTAAAAAGTATTTTCCAAAAAAAAATATTCAACATAGTATCACTTGAGTTTTTCATTAAATGGTTAAAAACATATTTCAAAAATTGAGTGTAAAATACGAGTTCAAATTATTTGATATTTTCTCTTTCATTAGAGTGCGGCCCAAGCCGGAATATTGTCTCGTATATTTTGCGCCGCGTATCTTATTAAAGAACTACAAAGACTACGTAATATCCGCCAGTCCTAAAGCAACGTAACACAGTTAAAATATTTTAGCGTGATAGTCTGCTCTCTTAGTGCTTTCTTGTTCGTTATAACAAATTGCATTACCAGGAAAACAGAATATTTTATAAGGTAAGTAATTTTATCACTATACGAAGTATACGCAGTTGTCTCGCTGAAGTGACGTAAGCGTATTGCCAAAAAAATATGTTTAACGTAACGTTTTTTAATTTTGATTTCACTATAATCTGTCTTAAAGTTCGCATGTATAAGCATTTTAAACTTTTAAAATGCACTGCAAAAATGAAAATGAACCCTAAACGTTGTCAAATCAAATGTTCTAATTTCGGCGGAGTTTTCTAATCATTAGTGTAGTTTTCAACGCTGATTACGATAGTGATTATGCAGATTTTTTTAAAAATTAACACAAAAAAGTTACGAATTTTTAAATAATTGAAATGACCTCTATTTTTAAACTGTTGAAAGACTTTTTCAGCGTAAAGAACTTGTCAAATCAATTAACAAAATCGATTTATGTAACAAGTTTGAATCAAAATCGAAACTGAATTGCAAATGTGAGAATGCTAAAACACCCACCCACCCATCCACACATGTGCGTACATGTTATATATATATATTTGTACTAGAATGATAACTCTTATGAGGTACCTGAGCTCTAGCAGCTGGTAGCATTTTGCGGCAGAGTGTTAAACTACAGTTAAACATATAATAGTATAGTACTGTATATTTTCTTAGTACTCTCTATTTTCTTAAACGTCTCCACACCGTCCTTGCAGCTTGCAGTTGTCCAATTAGTCCAATTACTTGGACTTTACCGCTAATATCGAGCTTGCTTTTTATAATGGTGGCTGAACTTCTAATCCGTTTGTAGTAAATGGTCTTAAGGTCCTACTTGTAAAAGTAGCGAAAAAGATCTTCAAAAAAGACGCCACTTTTTTGGATATTTTGGTTCGTCTGTGTTATGGATCTGATCATCATCATATCAGGGTATAGCGTCCCACGCCTTCTTATTCCCAAACGCCACGTAGGTATAGGAATACCTATCATTCCAGAGACCTTCTAGTCCTCTTCCTTTTAGTTCATTGTCAATACCACTTTGCCAGCTCTTTCGATGTCTACCCTACTTCCTTCTTCCTTTAGGATTCCATTTTAAAATCTGTTTTGGTATTCTGGCCTCTCTCATCCTTTGAACATGGCCGAACCATACCATTTGTTTATCCATGATATCTTCTATTATAGAGCGGTTAACACCCATGATTTTTTTAATCGTGTCTGATCAAATTTGGCTAAAATAATGCAGTCCTTAACGTAAGGACTTGCCATAAGTATTGCTCGCAATTTACCTAAAAATTTTTTAAAAAAGTAATTGACCGATTTCGATTAAACTTTAGATGTACTATTGTTTTTAAGCTGTGAACTTGACATTAAGTCGAATAAACACAAGAATGTAATCTGGATGATAGAATTACAAATTGCTGAGTTGACGCACTACTCCTTTGTTTGCTTCATTTTGTTTACACCTGCCAGTGGCTTTGTTTACGCGGCTCACTTCGTCGTAGTTAATGTTTCCGTGAAACTCAGGTTTTGACTCCTTTGAAAAAGAAAATAACACTTTCGGAGATCAATCACTGTCTGTTAAACAGATCCCTTTCCCTATGTTACCTTCTTTTGTATTTTGCTAGTTGTCTCCACACCGGCATATTCAGAGTATGAATTTCTTGTAGTCTCTCTCTCTCTCTCGTGTGTGTGTGTGTGTGTGTGTGTGTGTGTGTGTGTGTGTGTGTGTGTGTGTGTGTAAGTGTGCGTACGTAAGTGTCTGTGCGCACGTGTGTGTGTGTGTGTGTGTGTGTGTGTGTGTGTGTGTGTGTGTGTGTGTGTGTGTGTGTGTGTTTGAATTGCCACTAAATTTCCCAATAGAAATTTACTAATAACCACAGTTTCATTAGATTTGGAATACCACTAAATTTTCCAGTAGAAAATTTTCTAATAACACGTAACCAGTTCATTAAATTTGGTTGCCACTTAATTTTCAATCGAAATTTACTAATAACACGTGGCCATTTCATTAAATTTGGAATACCAGTAAATTCTCCAATAGAAAATTTGTTAATAACACGTGACCATTTCATTAGATTTGGATTGCCACTAAATTTTCAATCGAAATTTACTAATAACACGTGACCATTTCATTAAATTTGGAATACCAGTAAATTCTCCAATAGAAAATTTGTTAATAACACGTGACCATTTCATTAGATTTGGATTGCCACTAAATTTTCAATCGAAATTTACTAATAACACTTGACCATTTCATTAAATTTGGAATACCAGTAAATTTTCCAATAGAAAATTTGTTAATAACAAGTGACCATTAGATTTAAATTGCCACTACATTTTCCAATAAAAATTTACTAATACAACATGTTCATTTCATTAGATTTGGATTACGCCTAAATTTTCTAATAGAAATTTACTAATAATACGTGACCATTTCATTAGATTTGGATTGCCACTAAATTTCCCAATATAAATTTACTAATAATACGTGACCATTTCATTAGATTTGGATTGCCACTAAATTTCCCAATATAAATTTACTAATAATACGTGACCATTTCATTAGATTTGGATTGCCACTAAATTTCCCAATAGAAATTTACTAATACTACGTGACCATTTGATTAGATTTGGATTGCCACTTAATTTCCCAATATAAATTTACTAATAATACGTGACCATTTTATTAGATTTGGATTGCCACTAAATTTCCCAATATAAATTTACTAATAATACGTGACCATTTCATTAGATTTGGATTGCCACTAAATTTCCCAATAGAAATTTACTAATAATACGTGACCATTTCATTAGATTTGGATTGCCACTAAATTTCTAAATAGAAATTTACTAATAATACGTGACCATTTCATTAGATTTGGATTGTCAATAAATTTCCCAATATAAATTTACTAGTAATACGTGACCATTTCATTAGATTTGGATTGCCACTAAATTTCCCAATATAAATTTACTAATAATACGTGACCATTTCATTAGATTTGGATTGCCACTAAATTTCCCAATAGACATTTACTAATAATATGTGACCATTTCATTAGATTTGGATTGCCACTAAATTTCCCAATAGAAATTTACTAATACTACGTGACCATTTCATTAGATTTGGATTGCCACTTAATTTCCCAATAGAAATTTACTAATAATACGTGACCATTTTATTAGATTTGGATTGCCACTAAATTTCCCAATATAAATTTACTAATAATACGTGACCATTTCATTAGATTTGGATTGCCACTAAATTTCCCAATAGAAATTTACTAATAATACGTGACCATTTCATTAGATTTGGATTGCCACTAAATTTCTAAATAGAAATTTACTAATAATACATGACCATTTCATTAGATTTGGATTGCCAATAAATTTCCCAATATAAATTTACTAGTAATACGTGACCATTTCATTAGATTTGGATTGCCAATAAATTTCCCAATATAAATTTAGTAATAATACGTGACCATTTCATTAGATTTGGATTGCCACTAAATTTACCAATATAAATTTACTAATAATACGTGAAAATTTCATTAGATTTGGATTGCCACTAAATTTCCCAATAGAAATTTACTAATAATACGTGACCATTTCATTAGATTTGGATTGCCACTAAATTTACCAATATAAATTTACTACTAAATTTACCAATATAAATTTACTAATAATACGTGACCATTTCATTAGATTTGGATTGCCACTAAATTTACCAATAGAAATTTACTAATAATACGTGAACATTTCATTAGATTTGGATTATGCCTAAATTTCCCAATAGAAATTTACTAATAATACGTGACCATTTCATTAGATTTGGATTGTCACTAAATTTCCCAATAGAAATTTACTAATAACACGTGACCATTTCATTAGATTTGGATTACGCCTCGGTGGCTAGTGGATAGCGTACTAGGCTTTCACCCCGAGGACCCGGGTTCGATTCCCGGCGAGGGCTTGGCATTTTCATACGCTATAAATCATCCCATAGTCTGCATTAGCCCAAGTGTGCACAATAGTCGGACGTTAAACACAAAAAAAAATAATAATAATAAAAATAATGGATTACGCCTAAATTTTCTAATAGAAATTTACTAATAACAGGTGACCATTTTATTAGATTTAGATTGTCACTAAATTTTCCAATAGAAATTTACTAATAACACATGTTCATTTCATTAGATTTGGATTGCCATTAAATTTCCCAATAGAAATTTTCTAATAACATGTGACCATTTCATTAGATTTGGATTGCCATTAAATTTTCAATAGACATTTGCTAATAACTCCATAGTTTAATTATATTAGGATTGCCACTAAATTTTCCAATAGAAATTTGCTAATAAGACGTGACCATTTTATTGTATTTGGATTGTCACTAATTTTTCCCAATATAAATTTACTAATAACACATGTTCATTTCATTAGATTTGGATTGCCTCTAAATTTTCCAACAAAAACTTGCTAACACATGACTATTTCATTAGATTTGAACTTTTAACATAATATTATGTCCGCCTGTTACAGTTACATGTACTTATTTTACATTGAATAATTAATTACACAACTTTAGTTTAATTAATGCTTGCGTTTCTGTGTTTCACTCACGTTTGACAATATTTGGTCGGTTCCCCTCTTTACTCTTCTGTTCTATTTTCGTCCTCATCTATTTCCCTCTAATTATAGCTCTCCTCCAGTTTTAATTAATACACCAGTGTCTCTTCTTCCTGATGTAATGAAGTCACTTCTCAACACAAGATTTGTCTTTGCCTCATCATATACACATCACAGTTCTCCTTTATATAATCTTTTTGTTTCTCACAGTATGTAACACAATCTGTTGAATTGTGGATTCGGAATAAAATACTCGCTGATTCCGAGGAACAAAATACCCGGAACGTTCCGATTAACGATTCCATGCACTCATATCGTACGGTTACGGAATAAAATACTTGCTTATTCCGAGTAACAAAATACCCGGAACGTTCCGATTAACGATTCCATCCACTCATATCGTACGGTTACGGAATAAAATACTCGCTTATTCCGAGTAACAAAATATTAGGAACGTTCCGATTAACGATTCCATCCACTCATATTGTATGGATTCGGAATAAAAGATTCGCTCATTCCGTCGGAACGTTCCGATTAACGATTCCATCCACTCATATCGTATGGATTTGGAATAAAATACTCGCTGATTCCGAGTACCAAAACACTCGGAACGTTCCGATTAACGATTCCATCCACTCATATCGTATGGATTCGGAATAAAATACTCGCTGATTCCGCGTACCAAAACACTCGGAACGTTCCGAGTAACGATTCCATCCACTCATATCGTATGGATTCGGAATAAAATACTCGCTGATTCCGAGTACCAAAACACTCGGAACGTTCCGATTAACGATTCCATCCACTCATATCGTATGGATTCGGAATAAAATACTCGCTGATTCCGAGTAACAAAATACTCGGAACATTCCGATTAACGATTCCATCCACTCATATCGTATGGATACGGAATAAAATACCCGCTGATTCCGAGTAACAAATACTCGGAACGTTCTGATTAACGATTCTATCCACTCATATCGCATGGATACGGAATAAAATACTCACTGATTCCGAGTACCAAAATACTCGAAACGTTCCGATTAACGATTCCATCCACTCATATCGTATGGATACGGAATAAAATACTCACTGATACCGGGTAACAAAATACTCGGAACGTTCCGATTAACGATTCCATCCACGCATATCGTGCGGATACGGAATCGGTAGCAAGAGTTCGAAATAAAAATATTCTATACTCAGTGGTGTATTTTCTATTCTTGCTAGGCTAACTGCGAAGCTCAAGAATTGATGACAAAAAAATGGACGTACATTTCTAAAGCACATATATAAAGTTACACATATTCGTTGTTATTCCGGTTACAAAAATAAAAATTAAGACGTTATTTCGAGTGTAAAATCAATATTATTCTACGAGTTATCCATTGCAGTATTGCAGCACCTGTTTTACCGCAGCCTGCTTTACATGTCTTCGCAGACAGAAGCGAAGACTTCCCCCACTATTTACTGACGGAGTAACTACAGCAACAGCAAATGAGTTAGGATGAGGGTATGACAATTTAAACACAGCAAGTCTTCGTTTTGTGAATAGCTAGCCAGCATAAAAGTGCGCGTAATTTATTTATGTTTGTGTGTCTAAGTTTTCTTGGTGATGAAATAGTGTGTTACGCACATTATTTACAATATTTTATTTTATTATTTCATTTAGTTATTTAATTATTTTAGTTTATATATTTTATTTTTTTTTTTTTTTTTTTTAGGGTCTACTTTAAATACTTTGTGATTGCACACGTGATCAGCTTTGTGTACTTTGTTGCATTGCTCTTTTAATTAATAGACGTATAAATTATAACAGTATTGGTTTTAGGCCACTTATTAGTTCCGTCTGTAGATTGTTAAAATATCTCAGCCGTTGTTATTTTACTTTCACGTTTTGTGAGACATTCATGATTCATAGACTGACATTAAAAACGAAACGAGAATACATCTTCAACTTGCAATATGTTAGTGCCATACTCCATTTTCCAAGATCATTTATTTTATTTGGTTATTTCGATATCGTCATCGTACTTCTCGTAATGTTCAGATTCGATAACGAGTTCGACATTGAAGTTACTTTTTTTTTATCCGTGATTTTTTTTTACTCGTGTTATAAACTATATTGTTTATAGTCTGTTACTTGAAAAGTTAAAAGTATCGTGTGATTTAGTTTAGGCGTAATAAGCAATAAAGAGTACTTTATTAGATTTAAACTTGAGTGTCTGAAATGATTATGCGCATGCGTAAGTCGTTCGGATTATATTCCCCCACTTCTGGATTTGATGATGTCAGAATGCGCAGAACGGTTCTGCGCAGCTCATTCCATGCCGAATTATTATTCCGAATATTCAGGAACATTCCGAGTATCTTTTGTCATCTGATATCAATATCACTGGAACAAACACCTTCATATATTTTATCTGTTTGTCTGTATGAAGAATAAAGACAGTACTCGTATTACTTTTATTGTTCATGAAAAATTTTGAGATTTACGTGAATGTATCCATTTTTAGGTTCCTTGAGTTCAAAAATAAGTGGTTTTGACTTATACGACTGCCAGTACGTCTGTCTGTCTGTGCACACCGCTTGAGAATAAACTAAATATGCTGAACCATACACAAACTATATCACGTTCATTATTTCCATTAAAACCAGTTTGGTAGTTGATGACAGAATTTAGTGAAAAATTTAAATCAACATTTATGAGTTAAAGTTGAGAAAAATCTTGATCATAAATCCGTAAATCATCTTTACGGAATATATAAAGATACTTTAAATCAGAATAATAAATTGGAAATAAAAAAATACGGTTCTTGAGTAAATTAGAAGAAAACGAAAATAAACCATGTCAATGTAGATTCGATATACTATAATGTTACACAGAGTTGAAGCATAAATCTCTATTAATTGTATGGTGAAAATTTGAGCAAAATCTGACGAACCGATTTTTTAAAATTAGTTTAAACGTTAAAGCTTTTTTGTCGAAGGCTTCTGAACTGAATTTTTTTAAGTATAAGAATACTTGGACAACTGGGTAGCTTACCTTAACTAATTAGGTATCCCATCTACGCGTTATCAATCTGCAGTTGCTCGACTTTCAAAAAAAAAATACTACTTCAGTTTTTTAAAACCAAAATCTTTGTTTATTCAGAAAAAAACGTGTAGGCCTGCTTTTAAGAAATATAAAACTATTGGATATCGTATGCCAAGCTGATCTTAAATAATTACCGTTTACATGAAATGTGGAACCAAAACAATGTACTTAGTGGGCCCAACCGAGATGCTTCCAAGGCGAAGACCAATCAAATTATCATCTCCCCGTTATCTGACTGAGCTTCAGACGCGAGGTCAGTCAGGTAATGAACTATTGTAAATATGACATTCCTTATCTCTAATTAGTCACACGTGAGCCTGGACCAGACAAAAAACTGTCTACAATAGTTCCAAACTTGTTTGTAATTGTAAAATATATAGCCTATCTTTGGTTACGCTATGCATCAACTGAAATTGGATTTATTGCACACTTTGTTTGTAGATAATAGGCTATGTACTAAATCTACGGGAATATTTTACATGTTTATGATCAAAGTTGTGCATGCGATATAAATAAAAGGCATCAAGAATAAATTCCATTTATTTACTGTTTTATACAGGTGAAACGCGAAACTTTTTAACTATTGTGCACACTTGGGCTAATGCAGACGATGGGATGATTTATAGCGTATGAAAATGCAAGCCCTGGCCGGGAATCGAACCTGGGTATCGGAGTGAAAGCCCAGTACGCTATCAACTAGGACCCGACTGCGGTTAAAGTCCGTAGGCAAAGCTACGAATCTTACAATCGCGTCACGCAGCTGTCTCGCTGACGTGATTGAAGCAAATTTCCAAAAGTATTTTCCTTTACCTTATCATTTTGAAATTCTCATTTCACCATCACAATCAACATTAAAATCCGCATATATTAGCGTTTTAAACTTTCAAATTGCATTAAAAATACGAAAATGAACCCCGACCGCTGTCAAAAAAAAGTCTTAATTTCAACGGATTTTGAAAATTCGAAATTCAGTTACACGATGGTGAAGCAAGATTTTTCATAAACGTTAAAGATAATTTGTTAGCGAAATTTCATTGGAGAAATAAGCTATCAGGGCAGCCATTTTGGTAAGTTCCAGATTCGGGATCTCGAAATTAGCACGCGCGCACACACACGCACGCACGCGCGCGCGCACACACACACACACACACACACACACACACACACATATATATATATATATATATATATATATATATATATACATATATATATATATATATAGTAGACTATTATTATTTGCGTATAGACCCTGTTGGATCACGCAAAGCACTCCGACTCATGCCTTGTTCCTTCTATACCTGCAAATATGTGTGTGTGTGTGTGTGTGTGTGTGCGCGCGCGCGCGCTCAAGTTCGCAATTTTCGTCCGATATAATTCAAACTTGGCACAAAAATCTCTCCCTTCTTTTCGGTTTAAAACGTTCTACGGCGTCTTTCGATTCCTAGCTTCCATTTTTCTCCGTCATTTCACGGATCTTGATCCAATCCCCTTTTTTCACTCCCTTAAAAATCCCTTCTCTCCAACTAAGTCCCGGGTCTTCCTTTTTTTTTTTGCGACCTTGTGGTTTCCATTTTATAATCTGTTTGGGAAGTCGATTTTCATTCACTCTTTGGACACGGTCAAACCATCGATGTTGTTTTGTCTTGATGTCTTCTACAATGGTGTGCTTTGCATCCATGATTTCACGGATTCATAAATTTTGTTTTTTTCTCGTTTCGACCGACCTGCGACTCTTCGCCAATAATCCATTTCTATAGCTTCAAGACATTTTTCTGTTTTTGTTTCAGTGGTCATACTTCGCTTCCGTATGACTTTATACTTTTTATAATTCTTTTGTATATTTTAAGTTTATTTATTTTCGATATCTGTTGTTACCATATGATGCTGTTCAGAATCATTGTTGCTGTTTCGTTCTTTTATCGCTGCGTCCAAGAGTCCGTTACTCGTAATTGTCTTTCCCAAATACTTGTACATTCTGATCTGGTGTTGTGTTCCAATAGACGATTCCGTACTCTGTCTTCCAGTGCACATGTACCCGTTTTGTTTAGGTTTACCTCAAATCCCTAAATGGCGCAAGGTTCGATTTTGTAATTATTTTTACAAGGTCGTTAAACATTTTTAAAATGGCGGCCATTGAAAAAAAAATTTATTTAAATACGTAATTTTTTTGTTTTCACCATTGTAATCAGCAACAAACGCGGCAGAAATTAACGTTTAGAATTTTCAAAATCGGTTGAAATTAATATCATTTAATGCTGGTTGTGATGGTTAAATCATAAGTTTAAAATCATAATCATAAGTAATAAAAAGGTTAAGATAAACAGAAATACTGTTGTTAATTCACTTCTAACACGTCTGCAAGACAGCTGACTGCAGTTATTAAAATTTTGCATGATCGCCGTTTAAAAAAAAAGTTTCTGAGAAAAAACTTAGGCAGTCAGAAGTGACTACTTCTTTTGGCTGCCTGACTGTATACTTTATCACTTCTTTATTTGTTTCACCCAACTTTGGGGTACACTAAATCAATCACTTTTAATGTTCTGTGCCTTCCTCGTAGCCCAGTATTGCTTCATTCGTTGTGATCTTGCTTTTCTTTCTTCGTCAGAGATTTGGATCGTTCGCTTGGATTTGACTTTGCCTTGGAACCGTTATTTCTTGTCCTTGGTTATTGTTTTAGCTGTTTTGTCCATGAGCATAGTGCCAGTGATTTGTAGTTCTGTTATGTATTTCTCTGTTTCTCTGAACCAAAGTGGTTTGACTCTTTTATTGTGAAAGTTGTCAAATATTTTTTTGGTTTAGTCTATATTTGTCCATTCGAAAGATATGCCCATAAAAATCAATTCTCCTTTTTCTTATTGTGTCTGATAGTGTCAGTTTTGTTTTTTCACTATTATGATTTAATTATTTTTTATAAAAATGTACATGCAAAAATGTATATGACAACTCTTTAAAATTATTTTCGTATTAAATTTCGCGTGTTTGTAGGTACACAACTTAAAAATTAACTGAAACTGTAATATACTACGAGCATCTTAGGCTATATAAGGAACTTTAATAATTAATCAGTTTATAACCCTACTTTTGACAGTTATACTGTCTAAGTATAATAATAAATATAATATTTGTGGTTCTGGCATTCAAAAATTGGTATAGGTCATATACATTAAATAATTTAACTACACAAATTTAGAAACATACATTTTTTAAATTAACAAGAACAATAAACATAACCTCAATTGAAATGATGTTGAAGCTACTGTGCGAAATCAGCTGATTAGATGTAGTCACTTCCGGTTTAGATATATGCTGTGAGGTATGCGTTACGGATTCAAGCGTGACGCAAAAGCAAATGTTTTGTCAACCGCGACCATACAAGTTTTCACTTCAATAATCACTAAACAAACCACGTCATTAGAGTACGCGTATGAATGTGTTAGAGCGTTCCGTGACGGCAAACTGATTTTAAAACATAAACCCATACCATGCGATAAGAAGTAGTCATTTCAAAAACTTCTCTAAGGTATTACAAAAAATAATTTTTCAGCGGCCAAAATTTAGAATGCTAACACACGCGCCCGCGCGTCCACACCGTACACAATGCGTGTTTTCGAAGTCACGATCAGTGCATATTTTATGGTCCTTGGACTTGGTCTCGACACAATAACCGCTCTAATAACTCCAATGGAAATTCATTAAGAACACCGTATTACAAAGTATTGTAAAAACTAATGATGGCATCAAAAATAAAACCCGTATTTTACATCCGTGGCGTGGGAGAGAAGTGTTGTGCTATGATGGTGCACATAACTCAAGTTTGTGTTTTCCGCGGCAAGATGAATGTCCCTAAGTTTTAATATTTTCCCCGCACGTCGGCATCTTTGAGTTATGGCCCTTAAGGCATTGCGTTGTCCGTGGTTACCGCTTAGAACAATATTTATGTAGCGCGGATTGTCAACAACTGTTACATTGTGTAATGGCTGTTGTATAATTTAATGCGCTCAAGGAGTATTGAAAATATTACACAAACTTTCTCACTTCCAACGTTATTTACACAAGAAAATTTGGCTGGTTGGCGCAGACGAAAACCAGGACTAATTTCTCAAAACCTGCTGACCAGATATGCTAATTTTATGTGAAGAAACACAACTCAAACCAGTTCTACAAAAAAAAACTAAAAAACAAAAGTGTTGAAATCAATGTACCGGTAAGTGTTTATTTCTTTAGCTTTTCTATTAATATTTTTAGTTTCATTTTTTCAAATTCGTTACATTGACTTGTAGCGAATCTTCATATTTGACCACAGTTTGAAGAAAATCAGATAATCCAGTTTTAAATAACTATTATATGCAGATTTTTCAGTTTTTCCCGTTAGTTTTTGAATCGGATTTTTTAAGACGTATATCTTGGGTATTTACTGACTAAATATGTGCAAAATTCTATCGAAATCTTTAAAACATTTTTTTTAAACAAAAAAGAGCTACAAAATCGTTTCGTAGGAAGTTAGAAAAACGTTTGGAAGTATGAAAACACACACACACACACACACACACACACACACACACACACACACACACACACACACACACACACACACACACACACACACACACACACACACACACACACATTAACTCAACAAACGCTCAAAAATTAAGGTCAGGGTTGGCGCTCATTTCAAGATCTTATCATGTTGGCCGCTTCAACTAACCCTTGAAAAAAGTTCAGAACGGCGCTCATTTGAAGATCTTATGACGTTGATAGCTTCGACGATCCCCAAAAAATTAGATAGTTCAGCATTGGTGCTCGTTTCAAGGTCTTATCACGATGATTGTTTCAAAGACCCCCTAAAAAAATGAAGTAAAGTTCAGTATG
>CM040191.1:50745688-50875688 GCA_022606455.1 Callitettix versicolor
CCTTTGGCTAAAATATATACGCACCTTATTGTAAATTAGAGGCCGCCATCTTTCAGAAAAATCAGTAAATGAGTTTGGCCAAACTTGCGTAACAAACACACAAACCAAACGCCGAACTGTCGAATTGTAACAAGAGACGTTGCTTCGCTCGTTCAAAAACGTTCTCTTAATCATATGTGCGAAATACTTCTTCTCTCTTAGCCGCCATTTTGTTTTTTTTAATATTTTCTTTTCTAGAACAGTTCATAATACCAATGTGTGCAATTTTGAAGGCTATTTATGATGATGAAATCATATTTCAAAACCGTAAGCCTAAAACACTTTGTAAATGTTAACGCAGTAGTAATTTTTTACCGTGATTTGGAAATCATGATTTCTCAAATGCGAACAATATCGATCCGCTTATGTTTACATAATACAGCTTGTTTTCACCATTCGTTTAGTATAAAAATAGCATTATGGCCTCTGTATCAGACAATGTTTAACTATGAAATTGTAAATTTACTCTCATGTTTTTAATTATAACTTATACAGGGTGTCTAGTAACTCTCCGAAAAAAATTGTTCGATTGGTACACATTTTACAAAATAAACATGAGTCTTTGGTGCCTAGTTTTTTGTCTGTTTTTTATTTTTAAAAAATCATATTTTAAAAACTACTGAACCGACTTTAACCAAACTTTTGTCAACTCTTTATACTGATAGGGTCTATCAATAAGAAAAATATGGTTGAAAATTACTGTGTAAATTTCAAAATGGCGGCCATTCAAAATATGTCAACTTAAATAACTCGACAACTGTACAGTTTTACAAAATAACTGCAAGAATAACTTTGTTTAATGTTTTGACAAATCTAATGATATCTTTTGAAAGCGGATTAGAAATAAACTGAGTTGTTGCAATTTTTTCCTGACAGGGCACGTCCATCTTGGGTTTTTCGCAGTTACGAGACACCCTGTACAACGCCTGTACTTAAGAAATACGCGCCTCTAGTTCCAGAAGTAAACTATTCCAGAAGTAAATTCGTAAATATTAACGTCTGCTATAGGCTATTGTTAAACAAACTTAATTCTCTGGCCATTCGAGACGGCGCCTGACAAACGTGGATTAACGATCTGTTTCAATTTAAGTGGTTCTTTATTTTGTGAGGGTCAGATGGCCTGGTTAGCGTGTCTATGCCAATTGAACCTGTTAATCAATCTGCAATTTCGATATTCTCCATCTTCAATAGAACAGCTGTTGGCGTCATTCTAAAACTTTAATAGGCCTGCAGTGTTTAATCACGATCGATAAACCACCAATGAAAGATTTATTTTCATTGACTATAAAAAAAATTGTGTTTATAGGTTATAATAAGTGTATTTCAATTGGAAAAGACCTATTGGGTTAGCCAGTTGTGTGATCGTGAAATACCTATTTTAACCTTAATTGTATGTTTTTTTCGAAAATCTGATTTTTGAGAGGTTTTGGTCGATTTTTTTTTGTTTAACGTCCGACTATTGTGCACACTTGGGCTAATGCAGACGATGGGATGATTTATAGAGTATGAAAATGCCAAGCCCTCGCCGGGAATCGTACCCGGATCCTCGGGGTGAAAGCCTAGTATGCTATCCACTAGACCAGGGGTCTCCAAACTACGGCCCGAGGGCCACATCCGGCCCGCGGACAGATTTTGTTCGGCCCGCGGAGAGCTAGCATACTTGAAAACTCCTTTTAGAGAACATATTTTTTATAGCAAATTAAATTTAGTTTACTGAAGTATTCTAATTTTATGTTGAATAATTATTAATATGACATCTACATTGATATGGTCATGGGCTAACTACTCATAACATTGTTGTAGGCTTATTGTTATTGTTTTTGTGATAAGTTGGATAAAGAAACACAGAATTGTAATGAGTAAAGACATGTATAATATGCAGAAAATTTAACTTCAGTATATAATAACTAACAAATTATTGAAATGAATCCGTTGCGTACTTTTTCGGACTTTTTTTTCATCAGTGGACTATTTCACTTTTTACCACCGGCAACAATGATAATATGGTTTTGGCCCTCGGAACTTATTGGAGTAATCAGTATGGCCCTAAGGCTGGAAAGTTTGGAGACCCCTGCACTAGACCACCGAGGCGGCTAGTGGTTTTGGTCGAAAAGAGCTTGAGCAAATAGAGTTTTTTAATCCAATTCTCGAAATCTTAAAAAATTACAAAACATTAAGTTTTATCAAAATCGGTCTATTCGTTTACTTTTCTATTCTATTCATGTATATACTATTCGTTTACTATTCTATTCATGTATATACAGATTGTGCCTACTGACGAACAGATATTTATTTGGACTCAAAGGACGTGAAACAAAGAGATTCATCAAATTCTCAATATCGATTTTCCATAATCAACATACTTTCTTATACTTTGTTACGGTAAGGAATAAAGGGTTTAACCGTCATCGAATTCAATATACCATGTTTTAAGGCAGGTTGTGATGCTGGATTTTGCGCGTTGCAATGTCATATTGCATATATTTAGCGCGTTGCGTGCTATTGTATACATAAAAATATAATTGTGTATTTCTAAACAGCTGATTTCGCACAACAGCTGTTGCTTCAATATCATTTCAATTGAGGTTATGTTAAAAATTCAATTTCTAAATAATTGAAATTATTAAGAAAAAATGAACGACAATTAGAAAATAAATTAAAACGAAAAAATTAAATTCACGATTAAAATGTTATAATTAATAAACGAGTTATGACTGAAGAGCAATATCAATTAATTAATAACAAAAACGAGGAATCGGGGAAAACGTGATACATGATTTATATTTTTGATTCGGTAACAGAAATTATTTTTTCATAATTTCAATGGATTTTGAAAATTTTAAATGTTGTTTTAAGTAGATTTAGCTGGTTGAAAGAAATTTCAAATTTTTTTAAATTATAAAATCAAATTAATAGGATTTTTTACTCGTAATATTTGGAAAGGCCGCTATTTTACTTTTGGGTGGGTTTTGCTGTTGTTTTTTTTTTTTAAGTTAGCATACTTACTGTTTAAGTTCGTTAAACAGCAAAATTCGTCCGACGGTTTCAAAATGGCGACGTTTTAAACCTTTAAGGATTCATAACTTTTTTCTTAAGTATTTTTGAAAATCCATTTCACCGTCGTAATCAGCGTTAAAATCTACGTAAATTAACATTTTGCATTTTCAAAATCCGTTGAAATTAAGAAATCTTTGACGGCTGTCAGGGTTCATTTTCGTATTTTTATCTTTTATTCTTATCATAATCTTTAGGGCCTATCGCATTTTCATAAGATAAAGAAAAATACTTTTGGAAATTCGCTTCTATCACGTCTGTAAGAGCTTCGTGTCGCGATTATTTAAGACTTTAAACTGTTTCGGGCTTTTAGCTTTGTTCAATGTTTTGTCTGATTTTGCCTCTACAAGCTATTAGTAAAATCGATTTTTGTGCCAAATTTGAATAAAATCAGACCAAAATTACGAACGTGTGAATGCTTTTATATATATATAGATATATATATATATATATATATATATCATCTCAATAAATTGATCTAAAGGTGAAGATCGTCAAATCCAAAATCTTAATGTAGTTTTTACAATAATTACCGTTCGAATAGGTCATTTTCCAATAGAAATTCGCTAAAAACAGCAAAAGCGACTTTCTTTCTTTCTTATGAAAAGCATCGACCATATAATTTGAAAGGTGGACGATTAATATTATAAAGGCCTTGGCTTGTTTCTGCAGACTACGGAAACACGTTTAGCCAAGGTCGCGGCTGTGCGAGTAATGGACCACAAGTAGACACAACAAACGTCTTGGACATTTTATTGCCTTGCGAAATTCCCGTTAATTGCCATTCATCGTTCAACTGATCAAGAACACTGTTATTGGATCCTGATACGATATTTTACAGCGCTCTGTGTATTCCTATAATATACAATGCATGCTTTCAGTTCCATTTAAAATATTGTTAACGCGTTATGGATAATCACCAACGTATTGATTGGTGATTTAATATGTGACTAGATTGGATTTTACAAGATAAAATACGAAAATGAACCCTGACCGCCATTGAATTTATTTTTCGTTTTGTAATTCTGATTTCACTATTGCATAGAATTTGCTTTAATTAGAATGAATATTCCAATTATTGTAATTCGCTTATAACCTAAATCTGAGGTCATAATTAACTAATTCCAAACATAGTAAACAACACGACGTTTAGAGAAGTGATCGTGAAGGCACTGCGCTGCAGTTGCATTGTCGTTTTTGACAAAGTTTTGTGAGGTTTTAATAAACGTACGTTTATAATTAGTCTTGCATTATTTTTCGGTAAAATGTTTAGTTTTTGTTTCGTTTTACGTATATTTATTGTGTTTTGTAGTGCATTTGATAGTGTCAGTGTTGTGTTTTATAAACGTGAGTCAAATTTTAGAATAAGGTAAGCAAACATTAGTCTACATTACATAACCTACAAATATTTGGTGATTATCAGATTAACCTATTTTATATTGGTATAGGTATTTATGTTTAATATTTTTTATTTAATGTAGGCCTACTTATACATTTTTGTCATTAATACCAATTTTAGTAAATATACATATTTCGGATTTGAGTTTTTTTTAATTAATTTACAAACACTCCCTACCAAGAATGTCACTACTTTCTGGCGGAAATAGTAATAATAATACTTTGAAATATCCATTAAACAAAAATTTGTTCTAACCTCAATGCCACGTATGACAGACTAATTTCCAAAAAATACTAATTGAAACAAAAAATAGTCACAAAGCTAATGTTAAACGAGCTATCATTGCATGTAATGTCCACGAGAGAAAAGTTGATCCCTCGATCGATATGAAACATACAAGTCAAGGGTTCATCTTTATTCTCGCGGACTACACGATACAGCGAATTGGAAAAATATGCGCGGCCATCATAATACGTCCAGTGACCTTTTTTTCGAGAGAGAAAGAGAGAGAGAGAGTGAGAGAGAGATTGAGAGAGAGCGAGAGAGAGAGTGAGAGAGAGCGAGAGAGAGTGAGAGAGAGTGAGAGAGAGAGAGAGAGAGAGAGAGAGAGAGAGAGAGAGAGAGAGAGAGAAAAGAGAGTGAGAGAGAGTTAGAGAGAGTGAGAGAGAGAGCGAGCGAGAGATAGAGAGAGAGAGTAAAAGAGAGTGAGAGAGAGAAAGTGAGAGAGAGTAAGAGCGAGAGAGAGAGTGAGAGCGAGAGAGAGAGAGAGAGCGAGAGATAGAGAGAGAGTGTGAAAGAGAGTGAGAGAGAGTGAGAGAAAGTAAGAGAGCATGCTCACGTTCGCAATTTTAGTTTGATTTGATTCAAACTTGGCACAAAAATCGAATATGATAATAACTTGGGCAAGCAAAAAACAGTTTCAAAATGGCGACTAATTAAAATATTTAAAATTTGATAACTTTATTGCCTTCATTTTTTTTAAAATCGATTTTACCGTAGTAATTAGCGTTAAAAGAAGGTCATAAATTAGTATTTTGAATTGTCAGAATCTCTTGAAATGGAGAAATACTTTGACGGCAGTCAGGTTTAATTTTTCAATGTAATTTGAAAATTTTAAATGCTAATGCAATGAGATTTTAAGGCTGATTGTGATAGTGAAATGAAAATTTCGAAAAGGGTAATATACAGAAAAATACGTTTTCCAACTCGCTACTGTCACGTCAACGAGCCAGAACGTTTTATTTAACGTAGAACTGAACCTATTCGTTTCATACTATTACAATCTGGATAAATATTATTTCACGAGAAAATTGAACAAAATTGTATATCCCGGTATGTACTGCTACTCTGTGTAGTCCTCAGTGTTGGGGGTGTAATGTAGTAATAAATCATCCCCTAGGGAGGGTGAGCCTTGTAATAATTCTTGTCAGATTTAATTGCAATCTACAATATTATCTTGCAAGAATGTGTAATTTGTGGCTTGTATTGGGAGATTGTAATGATTTACTGCCGCCTCTACATGAAGTAATGCAGGAATAGAGTGGTTGCAATCCCCTAGGTGAATTAAATCGTTAGGCCTTTCACTGTAAGGAGCATGTCTGGCGAATGCTTTCCTTTCATTTGTTAGCGCTCCCTCTTCAAGATTACTTGATTTATTTTGTGTCTTGGTTAAAGGGCGATGGATTATTCAGCTATACAGTTTATAGGTTATGTCAGCTGGAAAAGCCGTCATCTGTTCTAGCTCCGATTAAGGTAGTATTGATAGCAATAAAACTGATTCAAATATACTGTGTTTGTAAAAAGTTACAATATTTAAAAGACCTAAAAACTATTCGACAAAAATATGCAGTGTAAATTTCATTATTATTAAGGGAGAATTACAAATATTTCATTTAACAACTGTTAAAAATATCAGTTATTAAACGTTGAATAACTTTTATAGATCGATTAAATTAAAAGTTGAACTTTTAATAGATTACACGTGTGGATCATAGCAGTGACTTAAAATCTTTCAATTATACTAGGAAATTTTTACTATAAACACAAGCTCCTAATATATTTTCTGTATAAATTACGTGAGTATATTCTGTCAATATATTCTGTGAGAAAATTCTGTGAATATAATCTGTTAGTGCTTTTATTCTGTAGGTATATTCCGTGAATATATTATTGTACTGTGTATATTCTGTGAGTCTTTGAGTATATTTTATATGCATATTCTATAAGTATATTCTGATAGTAGGTGAATGTATGCTGTGTGTGTATTTTATATTTATATTCTGTTAACATATTCTTTGTGTGGGATAATTCGTGACTACATATTGAGTGAGTATAATCTGTTATACAGATCTATTCTGTAATTATATTAAGTGTATATTTTGTTAGCATGTTCTGTAAATATGTTTTCTTAGTATATTTCCTGAGTAATATTCTGCGTATATATTCTGTGACTACGTATTTGGTATGCATATGTGAATATATTCTGTGTGTATATTCTATATCTATATTCTATGTGTGGGATACTTTGTGACTACATATTGAGAGAGGACACCCATTAATACAGATCCATTATGTGACTATGTTATGTGTATATTTTTTTAATATGTTCTGTCAGTATATTTTTCTAGTATGTTTCCTGAATAACGTTCTGTGCGTATATTCTGTGTATCTGTGAATATATTCTGTGTGTACGAAGTGTGTTCAGAAACTAACGAGAATTTTTAAATTTCGCGGGCTTGAGAGTCCGATTGTCAAACATTTTTTTTATTATGTTGGTATGCATACCCTTGAAGTATGATAAAACTTTCAGCTGTTTAAATTGTTGACTTTATTCGTGACAGCCACTAAGGTTAGACGTGTTTTTATTAGCTCGGCGATTTTCGTTTGTTAAAAGAAATGGACCAAAGAATTTGTATCAAATTTTGCGTAAAAAATGGAATAAAGTATAACAAATGTGTGAAATGTTAACAAAGGCCTATGGTGAGTGTGCTTTGAGTAAAGCAAGAGTTTACGAGTGGTATAAGCGTTTCCAAGAAGGCCGTGAAGACGTTGAAGATAACGAACGCCCTGGACGCCCCAGTACATCAACAACGATGAAAATGTGGAAAAGTGAAAGAAATGGTTATGAACAATCGCCGAATTACAATTAGAGAGGTCGCTAATGATGTTGGCATATCGATTGGATCATGTCATGACATTGTTTCCAATGTTTTGTGTATGAAACGCGTGGCAGAAAAATTCGTTCCAAAATTGTTGAATTTTGAAGAAAAACAGCGGCGAATGGAAGTTGCTCAGGAGTCACTAAATGAAGTCAACGACGATGCAGAATTACTGAAACGTATTATAACATGTGACGAAACATGGGTTTACGGATATGACGTCGAAACTAAGGCGCAATCATCGCAGTGGAGGCATTCTGGCTCGCCAAGACCGAAAAAGCCTCAACAAGTGCGGTCGAACGTGAAGGTTATGCTCACTGTGTTCTTCGATATTAATGGCATAGTGCATCATGAATTCCTGCTACCAGGTGAAACGGTCAATAAGGAATACTACCTACAAGTTCAACGCCGTTTGCGTGAAGTAATCCGAAAAAAAACGCCCGGATCTGTGGAAAAACAATTCATGGCTTTTGCACCACGATAATGCACCAGCTCACACTTCATTTCTTGTTCGTGAATTTTTGGCCAAAAACAATACTGTAACGATGCCCCAGCCTCCATATTCGCCAGATATGGCTCCGTGTGACTTTTTCCTACTTCCAAAAATAAAGAGAACCTTAAAGGGCCGTCGTTTTACAGCCGTAGATGACATTAAAAGCGCATCGCTGAAAGAACTAAAGGCTATATCAAAAATCGAGTTTGAAAAGTGTTTCGAGGATTGGAAGAAGCGTTGGCACAAGCGCATAATCTCCAATGGGGACTATTTTGAAGGCGACAACATCAATGTAGAAGAATAAATAAATATTTTGTTCAAGCAATTAAAATTCTCGTTACTTTCTGAACACACTTCGTATACTATAGTGTTAGAATATTCTGTGTAATTTGTTTTTCATGTTGTTATTTTTTGACGTGATCGTAAATTTATGTTATAATGACGAATTTAACTGAACTGTCATTTTCATTCAGAAATAAATTATTACAGCTGCGAATAAGATAAATTACGTTGCACACGATAAACTCGCGCACGCTTTTCCGTTATGTTTATTCGAGAGGTGGCTGCAAGACTTACCAGACTCTCCCCAATGTATGGCTTTCCCTACCAGATTAGGGGGGTGAATTTAGCGTGTGATCACAAAGTAGGTGACGCTGACGTTTGCCTCAACTATTAGTTTTGGCAATGACAAATCACTATAAGAGTGGCAATACTCGAGGGTATACACAGTGAGTGTTGTAACATTTATTTTCCTTCTTTAACTAAATCTCATTACTGCGTGTGAGGGTTTATGCAGTGCTGCCTTTATGTTTCAGTGTCACTTATATTTGTATCGCAAACAATTCAGTAAGTAGTAAAAATTCATTATTTTAACTTGTCGTTGTTTATATATTTATGCTCTGGGATAATATTTCATCCCATGTTAATATTTAACAGCTGAGGTCTTAGCCATTCCATTATACCTCTATTTCATATTTTTCTTTTCCTTTTTTGGGATTAACAGCGGCTCTGTGGCCCCCGACACGTCAGCTTAATGGCTCTTTGTGTACCCCTATCACTTCACCTTAAACCGACTCCAGTGCTCTTAACAAGCTCCATAATCTTGTATAAAGTGTCCTGTTTGAACTCCTGTAGGCTCATAAGTAGGCCCTCCATTCCATCCCGGAACATAAATCCATTATTGGTAAACTATATATTCCCCGACCCACTAAGACACTAAGTTCGCACGTTAGTCAAGGAATTACAGTAGATTAACTTACCTCTTGCATCTCTTAGCCCAGCTATCCCTCGGTAGATCCATGGTTCCTGGATGAGAGCTATGTCTATGCTGTTTTTTAGAAAATACTGACAGAAGGCTGTCGATTTTTTTTTTTTTTTTTTTTTTTTTTTTTTTTGTTTAACGTCCGACTATTGTGCACACTTGGGCTAATGCAGACGATGGGATGATTTATAGCGTATTAAAATGCCAAGCCCTGGCCGGGAATCGAACCCGGGTCCTCGGGGTGAAAGCCCAGTACGCTATCAACTAGGCCACCGAGGCGGCTAGAAGGCTGTCGAAACAGTCTTACTGTGGTGCAGGTTGATTTGAAGCACCCTGACCTTCTCCCGGCTTCCAACCTTCCTTCTTGCCGGGAATGATCAAGGGTACCCTCCACAATCCAATATTGAACCCTATAATTAGAAGCTCGGGTTGCTTCCATTGCAGGTTCATCTACAAGAATGACCAGAAACAGATCTTTTCCGTCTGCCCCCGCCGAAAGACCTTTCAGTCCTTAACTCTCAAGGTTGGATTTTGCCCGTCGAGCATGATGACAATGGCTTCAGAGCCAGCTGACCCGGTGTTCTAAGGATAACCTTGGTCGTCCGCAACACTTCAGCCCTGTCGCCAGCCCGCAATTCCCCCATTTTGTCCAACCTTGTGGCCGTGACTATGACCATCAGCCACTCCTTGGTGGGCTAATTGGAGCAGGCTACAACAAGAGAGACCCTCTCCAAATAGCACCCAGAAAATTGTGGGAGAGATCCATCAGCGAGCTTCTGGAACGCTTCCACTATCTTCACCTGCAAGTTACTCCCATGTTCCTCAGTCAACTTTTGATTAGGGTAGTCTACGGGAACAACCGCTGCCTTCCTCGAAGATTTGAAGGTTTGAGCTTGTGTGGTGGTATGATCCCCCACTCGCCTCACCTTCTGTGGCCTCGTCCTCTAAGTACAGTAGAGGACGAGGCCAAAGAAGGTGAGGAGAGTGGGGGATCATATTTGTGTTATAAACAATTCAGTAGTAAAAATTCATTATTTTAACTTTATGCTGTTCAAGAATTTATACACCGAGAGTATCCTATGATAACATTTAACGGCTGAGGCAGCTGAGGTCATAGCGATCCCATCATACCTCTATTTCATTTTACTTTCACTAAGCACGCACGCACACGTATACACACACACACACACACACACACACACACACACACACACACACACACACACACACACACACAATTTTACATAGTTTAGGTAAGTGTAAATAGACCTTTGCTGATGGAATGAATAACACGGGACACTAGCCTAATGGTGTATCAAACGGAGCACTGTTATACATGGCTACCTTCCAGAATACCTAAGCTTTACCCATACATGCTGGGCTCTGTATGGGCGGTCATCATTTCTCTACCTACTCATGGGAACAATATAATTAATAATGTAAAATGAAAATAGCGGGATCTCATCGCGAATGGATCACAACCTTCGAAATAAGGGTCAAGAAAAAAATTGAAAGATGACAGGAGTAAGCGTCTGGAAGCGCCTCAGTAACTGGCAAGTCACAAATTAGAAATGGGGGTGTTATCCACCTTGAATCCTCTCCAAAACGTAAGACTTAATGAAGAGACTAGGCCTGGAAAAGGTGCTGTACGATAGATTTACAAAGGTCACAGTTCATAATAACCATAGAATTCATTCATTCGTTTAACGTTTATCATACGTAGATAAAATAAGTTCTGAAATGAAACGACTTTTAGAGAATTTAAATTTAAAAAATTACCTAACGTATAGACCATCATGTTCAGATTCTGCACCTTGAATTGAGCGTCGATCCTGAAGTCTAGATCACTTTTTGAGGGTCGTTAAAATTGTACATATTTATGTATAAATGTGATTTGTGTTAGCTCAATTATTACTTTTTTAATTAAAAATGTTAATTATTGTTACTCTTTGCTTTTCAAGTCAGCGAGACAGCTTCTTTCCGCGATTGTTAATATATTTTTGATATTTTATTATTCTTGGGGGAGGGGGGAAACTAAATAAAAGAGAGTTTGTGTAATTTGTTAACACTGTTCGTCTAGATATCGAATTTTCCTATGTCAATCTTCAATGTTACGGGTTTATTATATTGCACTTGTCTGCTACCTGGTGGCCGTTACGAAAACTATTTTTGTAATAGTGTCACCTAAATCCGCTAGGGGCAGCACTTTGCAGAATTCAGTTTAGTCATTGAATCTATGTAATTCTTCAATTTAAACAATTTTTTTACAATAAACATTACATTGTAAGGTATGTAACCTACTTAATATCACAAATATACAAAAATGAAAACTTTTTGTCACAAAATGAAAAGAAACTAGTTTGATTATAAACAGAATAAATATCAAACTAGTCAATTTACTAAAGAGTAAAGTTGTTTATTTTCATTTTGTAGAAAAGGGATATCACTTTTTTGTTTGTAAATCACTTCACATTGCTCTTTTTGTATTTGCATGTACTTAATAGCATACATAATTACTTTTTTACGCATATTATAGGTTAATTTAGACTAATTGGTTGTGTTAATTATATTCTCATTATGACCTGCAGTACACTGATTAGGTTTACTATCATTAGGCCTAAATCTAATATTACATCAACTGTATAGATAGGTCAGTTTATGATTATTGTTATGTATCTATATCTATTAACTATAGCCAATGAATACAGAATAGATTCTGTATTCATTGCTATAGCCTACTTTGATCATAAAACTACTGTACCTATAACAGCTTTGTACAAAACTTCAGATTGCATAAGCTATTTTTTATTTTACGGTATTTATGGCCTATAAAATACTCTGTTAAAACAAAATCAAGGTATTTTAAAACTTTTTATATTAACCAAATAATTTTACATTACACATAATGTACATTTTGTAACACATATGACAAATATCGAATCATGCCATAGGAATTCTTCTTTTTTATATAGAAGAACTCCATTAAAAATTTATAACTACTATAAAAAGTAAAATATAATGATATCACAAAATGTTTCTACATAATAGATGTTGATTAAATGTTCTTGTTAACAAATGACTTCTTCAAAGTAAATATTGCTGTTGTTTTTATCAGTGTAGCCTACACTTATAATTTTGAAAATGTTGATCACAGGTATAAACTGTAGTCTTAACTGTTGGCAAAAAATGAATAAAAAATCACTGGTTATGCCAACTACAAGTCTTGTAACTATGTGAGTGGAACACTTGTACCTACATTTTTCATTAAGTTGGTTAAATTTCACTAGTAAATATGTAACTTGTAATTTTTGTGAAACAGGCTGCAGATTTTGTTTATTCAACAAAACAACAGAACTATTTTTCGTAAAAGAAATTTTAATATGTGACTAGATTGGATTTTACAAGATAAAATGCAAAAATGAACCCTGACCGCCATAAAATTTATTTAATGCTTTGTAAATCTGATTTCACTATTGCATAGAATTTGCTTTAATTAGAATGAATATTCCAATGATTGTAATTCGCTTATAAACAAATCTGAAGTCACAATTAATTAATTCTAAACATAGTAAACAAAACGTTTTCTGCGTTTTAAGAAGTGATCGTGAAGGCACTGCACTGCAGTTGCATTGTCGTTTTTGACAAAGTTTTGTGTGGTTTTAATAAACGTACGTTTATAATTAGTCTTGCATTATTTTTCGGTAAAATGTTTAGTTTTTGTTTCGTTTTACGTATATTTATTGTGTTTTGTAGTGTATTGATAGTGTCAGTGTTGTGTTTTATAAACGTGAGTCAAATTTTAGAATAAGGTAAGCAAACATTAGTCTACATTACATAACCTACAAATATTTGGTGATTATCTGATTGATATTTTTGAGATTGGTAATTTCAGATTATAGCCTAAATTTATATAGGTGTTGATGTTTAATATTTTTTATTTAATGTAGGCCTACTTATACATTTTTATCATTAATTCCAATCTTAGTAAATATACATATTTCGAATTGGAGTTTTTTTAAAATTAATTTACAAACACTTTCTGCCAAGAATGTCACTACTTTCTGGCTGAAATAGTAATAATAATACCTCTAAATATCCATTAAACAAATTTTTGTTCTAACCTCAATGCCACGTATGACAGACTAAGTTCCAAAAAATACTAATTGAAACAAAAAATAGTCACACAGCTAATGTTAAACGAGCTATCATTGCATGTAATGTCCACGAGAGAAAAGATGATCCCTCGATCGATATGAAACACAAAGTCAAGGGTTCATCTATATTCTCGTGGAATACATTTAGCCTATTTCTTGGAAACGGCTAAAACGATTTTGGTAAATGCTGGAATATAATCTCCTATATTTGGCTACAAAAACTATAACAAAGGGTCTCACTTTTGAGGAAATTCGTTTTAATTAGAAAAAACGCTTGTAATGTAATCTATAGTACATAGAGCTCCAAACCAATATTAAGGTAAAATGCACCTAGTCTCAAAACCCGACACCAGAGCGCTCTGAACTCGTTTTTCTACTCCTGCCCATCCTTGAGTCTATAAATTGCTGTAGTGAATTTATCTTGCACTCGATTAAGATGTCTAAGTAATATCGTATGTTAATAAATAGGCTAATGTAATTGTAGTCTCTAAAGCTATCCTAAAATACATAGTTCATTTCCCTTCCGATAGATAGCGTTATTTTATTTTCATTCGCACAATTTCCTATGAAGTGAGATTTCTATATAGGCTATTTATACTTCAAAGCTCTACTTAAAATTCTTATTAAGCTAGGATTCATAGAAAAAATCATGAATAACAATAACGTTTTTGTGTTAATATATTAAATGAAGCCTTTCAGCCATATTGTTTATGTCACTCTACAATATATAAACATTGATAATCATTATTTTTCTAATTTGTTTATAAATATTCCAAACTTTAAATTTTCACTAGCAATCCGGTAGGCTACTGTATGATATACCTAAATAAATTGAGGCTTGAGATTAATCAACTCGTCATTTTGCATCTTGTATAAATTATATTTTGTAATATATTGTTTGTACATCTTCATTGGAAACATTGGTCTCCAACACATATCGGTAAAAAAAGTTCATGTAAAGAATTGAAGGTGTGCATTTTTTTCAATTGTTCAACATTTTGTATTGTCAGTTCTGCATAGTGCTGCCTCCAGTGGATTAACGCGGCAAACATAATTGGAATATTTGCCGCTAGGTTGTAGACACAGTAAAATTAATAATCAAAATTAACTAAATAATGTTAACTATTATAATCAGAATTTTTAATAACTGAAATAACAGTTCTATTCTAAATTAAATTCTGCATAATTACATTTATTTGAAAATCAATACGTCATTTTGTGTGAGTGGGTGTTTAATAATAATAAAGTAATAATAATAATAAATATTTAAAACATCATAAATTATTTTTTTAAACTATGCCCCGATAAAAATGCTTCAAAATCGGATTCGACTAAAAGACATGCAACGTTGGTTACAAATCATGAAACGTTAATCCTTAATTCTAACATTTCGTTAAAGATTACATAAAAATATCAGAAATATATAGAATATGATAAACCCATAAATACAAATTATCTTTTTTCATTCAATTATTAAACTACGTCATCTCGTATCGATAAAATAACTGCGAAATCGGTTTCGAAAAAACTTTGGCCAAGTGTTATAAGGATTATGTTCAAAAAAGTGTATTTTAAGTTTTAAATGCAAGTAAAAACTTTTCAACCATTCAAATTATATTTTCATATGTTGATAGCCACGACGTTATTTATCTCATTGAGTATAAATTATTATTATAATTAATTGTAATAATATATAATAAATTCTCAAGAGGTTTTTAAAATATTTAGTAATACGTATTACAATATCTAATTTTTTGTGTAAATTATTTCAAAAGCTGAAGACTTATATTTAATATAAACTTATATGTAATATACAGTATACTTATAAATGGTTATATATTCCGATTAAATTATACTATAGTTCAATAAATCTCTACAAATATTTTCCGTGTTCAGGCGTAAATTAAAATAACAACATTTCTTTATTTAACGCTAGCCGTCTGCTCTACTGAGTTCCTATTACTGACGCTACGTTGCGTTAAGTGTCTGTTTTAACTGATGTTTGAAAATAAATTTAGACTGTAATTTGCAAAACTAAAGAAATGACAGTTTTCCCAAATCGATAACGTTTGTTTTTATAATGTATCGTTAGAAAAACTGTTAAAATTTGATTCAAACTTGACATAATAATTGATTGTGGTAATAACTTGGTCATGTTCGTTACCCAGCAAAACCCATTTCAAAATGGCTATAATTTTCCGTTTACAATCGTAACTTCTTTACCTTACATTTCTTTTACTTCACCATCATAAGCAAGCATTAAAATCCTGCATAAATTACTTTTGAATACTGAAAATTTAGCTGAAAGCGATCTTGTGATATGAAAACTAACTTTTGTATAAGTGTTGTAAAATAGGCCTACAAAAATAATCCCACGTTAAAATGTTACTGTTACGTTTTGGAAATTCGCTTCCGTCAGGCTTGTGAGATAAGCAACTTGTCGCGATAATTGTCTATGTTGGTAAAAGGGTAGAAGAGTGTTGTAAAATAGGTCTACAAAAATAATCCCACGTTAAAATGTTGCTGTTACGTTTTGGAAATTCGCTTCCGTCAGGCTTGTGAGATAAGCAACTTGCCACGATAATTGTTTGTGTTAGTAAAAGGGTAGAAGAGTGTTGTAAAATAGGTCTACGAAAATAATCCCACGTTAAAATGTTGCTGTTACGTTTTGGAAATTCGCTTCCGTCAGGCTTGTGAGATAAACAACTTGCCGCGATAATTGTTTGTGTTAGTAAAAGCGTAGAATAGTGTTGTAAAATAGGCCTACAAAAATAATCCCACGTTAAAATGTTACTGTTATGTTTTGGAAATTCGCTTCCGTCAGGCTTGTGAGATAAGCAACTTGTCGCGATAATTGTCTATGTTGGTAAAAGGGTAGAAGAGTGTTGTAAAATAGGTCTACAAAAATAATCCCACGTTAAAATGTTACTGTTATGTTTTGGAAATTCGCTTCCGTCAGGCTTGTGAGATAAGCAACTTGCCGCGATAAATGTTTGTGTTAGTAAAAGCGTAGAATAGTGTTGTAAAATAGGCCTACAAAAATAATCCCACGTTAAAATGTTGCTGTTACGTTTTGGAAATTCGCTTCCGTCAGGCTTGTGAGATAAGCAACTTGCCGCGATAATTGTCTATGTTGGTAAAAGGGTAGAAGAGTGTTGTAAAATAGGTCTACAAAAATAATCCCACGTTAAAATGTTGCTGTTACGTTTTGGAAATTCGCTTCCGTCAGGCTTGTGAGATAAGCAACTTGCCGCGATAATTGTCTATGTTGGTAAAAGGGTAGAAGAGTGTTGTAAAATAGGTCTACAAAAATAATCCCACGTTAAAATGTTACTGTTATGTTTTGGAAATTCGCTTCCGTCAGGCTTGTGAGATAAGCAACTTGTCGCGATAATTGTCTATGTTGGTAAAAGGGTAGAAGAGTGTTGTAAAATAGGTCTACAAAAATAATCCCACGTTAAAATGTTGCTGTTACGTTTTGGAAATTCGCTTCCGTCAGGCTTGTGAGATAAGCAACTTGCCGCGATAATTGTCTATGTTGGTAAAAGGGTAGAAGAGTGTTGTAAAATAGGTCTACAAAAATAATCCCACGTTAAAATGTTACTGTTATGTTTTGGAAATTCGCTTCCGTCAGGCTTGTGAGATAAGCAACTTGTCGCGATAATTGTCTATGTTGGTAAAAGGGTAGAAGAGTGTTGTAAAATAGGTCTACAAAAATAATCCCACGTTAAAATGTTACTGTTATGTTTTGGAAATTCGCTTCCGTCAGGTTGTGAGATAAGCAACTTGCCGCGATAATTGTCTATGTTGGTAAAAGGGTAGAAGAGTGTTGTAAAATAGGCCTGCAAAAATAATCCCACTTTAAAATGTTGCTGTTACGTTTTGGAAATTCGCTTCCGTCAGGCTTGTGAGATAAGCAACTTGCCGCGATAATTGTCTATGTTGGTAAAAGGGTAGAAGAGTGTTGTAAAATAGGCCTGCAAAAATAATCCCACTTTAAAATGTTGCTGTTACGTTTTGGAAATTCGCTTCCGTCAGGCTTGTGAGGTAAGAAACTTGTCGCGATAATTGTCTATGTTGGTAAAAGGGTAGAAGAGTGTTGTAAAATAGGCCTGCAAAAATAATCCCACTTTAAAATGTTGCTGTTACGTTTTGGAAATTCGCTTCCGTCAGGCTTGTGAGGTAAGAAACTTGTCGCGATAATTGTGTTTACGTTGGTAAAAGCGTAGAATATTGATACATTTTTTAAGCCTTCCAAAAACAATATTGTGAAATTCTAAGATCCTATCTTACAGACAGAATAATCTGTGTGAAATATTAATGTGAATATTCGGAATTTTAAGAGATCAGTGCTGGTCTCTGGTTTATACAGGTGACCCGCTACTGGATGAAGAAAAATCCCAGTGGCTACATTTGCGGACTGTACTTCTGTAACACTAGCTGTTGGCGATAGTGTTAAAGAAGCAACTGAAAAACTGCAGACACCCGTCCTGGAAGTTAGTGTGTGGACCAAAAGGTGGCGTATAAAACTTAACAAGTCTAAGTCAACCCGCATTAATTTTACTTATAAAAAAGAGAACGAAGTGCCAATACAGAGATGAAGTTAAATATTTGGGAATGCATTTGGGTTCAAAACTGAACTGCAAGTCACACATTACAAAGTAAAGAAAGGAGCTTGAGATTAAGTTCAAGAATATGTATTTGCTACTTAGATATAATGCAGGATTAATTATAAGTAATAAATTACTTTTTATACAATCAAGTACTTAAGCCGGTGCGGAGCTATGGACTGCAAATTTGGGGGTGCGCCAAGAGAAGTAATATAAAGAAAATTCAGAATATTTAAAACAAAATACTTCGAATAATAGTAAATGCGCCGTGGTACATGCGCAATGAAAATATTCACAGAGACCTTAAAGTGAATAAAACTGTTGATGAAATTAAGGCAGTGTCAACGAAGCATGAAAAACGACTCAAAAACTCATACTAACATTAGTGTTTAACAGATGCTAGCACATACGAGGTGTGGCTATTAAATAACGAGACTGACGCTGCGGCAGAACAAGTGCGCATGCGCCAACCGCCATTGAACAGCTGTTTAGTGTGAAGCTTTCTCTTCAGAATGCAGTTAGTCTCGTTTGTGTAACCAACACCGTTTAGTCATAACCTTCATTTTCGTTAATGTTGTTATTTTGTTTTGCCGGAAAAATGGTTAGTGTAATAATAGAGCAACGAATTGTTGTTAAATTTCACTTCAAACTTGGAAAAACCGCTACTGAAACTTATAATTTACTGAAAGAAGTGTATGGCAGTGAATGTTTATGGGCACGTGTTTTTGAATGGTTTAAGCGTTTTCAAGATGGCCGACAAGACGTTGAAGATGATTCGCGGCCAGGTCGCCCTTCGACGTCAAAAACGGATGACAATGTCGAAAAAGTTGCTAATTTGATTCGGTCTGACCGTCGATTAAGTATTCGTGCAATTGGCGAAACTGTAGGCATAGATAAAGAATGTGTACGGCTAATTTTACGTGACAATTTGTTCATGCTAAAAGTGTGTGCCAAAATTGTGCCAAAAATTCTCACTTTTGAACAACAAGCAGCTCACAAATGTGTTTGTACTGATACTTTTGATGCCATTGAAAATGACCCAAATTTATTGGAAAAGATAATAACATGTGATGAATCGTGGTTTTTTACGTATGATCCGGGAACAAAGAACCAAACCATGCATTGGAAGACCCCAACTTCACCGAGAGCCAAAAAAGCAAGAATCAGCAAGTCAAAATTTAAAGCAATGATGATTGTTTTTTCGATATTCATGGGATTGTGTACCTTCACTGGGTTCCTGAAGGTCAAACAATTAATCAATATTACTACCTTGAGGTACTTGGTAAACTACGTGAAAGAGTAAGGAAAAAACAACCCGAAATGTGGAAGGACAAATCATGGGTTTTCCACCAAGACAATGCGCCAGCTCATTCCGCGTTATCTGTCAAGAGGTTCCTAACCAAGTACAACGTCCCAGTGTTAGAACATCCACCTTACTCACCAGACCTTGCACCATGTGACTTCTATCTCTTCCCTAAGGTTAAATCTGCATTGAAAGGTACTATATTTAAGTCCGTGGAAGCTGTAAAAGTGAAAGCGGCAAGAGTCCTGAAGGAGTTGACAGAAGATGACTTCCAGCACTGTTTCCGACAATGGAAAATTCGCATGGAGAGTTGTAGGGATAGAGAAGGGGTGTATATTGAAGGTGATAATAAGTAATTATGTATAAAATGAAAATAAATTTTTGTACACGTCAGTCTCGTTATTTAATAGCCACACCTCGTTTACATTATTTACATTAGTTACGGTTTTAGACCATTTTTTACCGAACTACAGTGTAGCGTCATTGCTGTTTACATTGCGATTCATATTAAATTGCATACACGGATTTACAGATCATGCGCGTTATTTTTAACTACATGCACTTACTGCTCTGCGCGTTACTTATTCTGACAGGCCTTACTAAATGTTAAAGTTTATTTCCTTTTTTCGTTGGTTCGTTTTTGTAATGAAAACATTGTTAAAATGGCGTCCGTTATTTGTTAATTTTGCGATTTGCCTCTTTGTGTTAGTCTCACCACCCAGCAATCGTGTAATTTAGGTCAATGAGTTTAAATAAAGTTTTTTTATCATTTTAGCGATCAAAAACACGTTACATACAGGATGACTAGTATAATTAAATAGCTTTTTCACCAAACGCCGTGTCAGTTAGGTTATCGAGTTTTTTTTAATAAAAGTGTTTTTATCACGCAACAACATTGTTAGTTAGGTTTACTATCCAAAAACCGTGTCTGTCAGATTATTGAATATTCTCTTTTAAAAAAAATAATAAAGGTGTTTTTATTACCCAACAACCCTGTCAGTTAGGTTATTGGTACTTTTAAAAAAATAATAAAATGTTTTTTTATCGTTTTAGCATAAAAAAACGTTACTTTCGTGCGGTAGCAATTTTGAGGTTATGCGGTTCACTTTTATTTTCGATTTACGAGGTATGTTTAGAAAGTAACGAGAATTTTTAAAATTCGCGGGCTTCGAGAGTCCGATTGTCAAACATTTTTTTTTTATATTATGTTGGTATACATGCCCTTGAAGTATGATAAAACTTTCAGCTGTTTTCATTGTTGACTTTGTTCGTGACAGCCACTAAGGTGAGGCGTGTTTTTATGAGCTCGGCGATTTTCGTTTGTTAAAAGAAATGGATCAAAGAATTTGTATCAAATTTTGCGTAAAAAATGGAATAAAGTGTAACAAAATGTGTGAAATGTTAACAAAGGCCTATGGTGAGTCTTCTATGAGTAAAGCAAGAGTTTACGAGTGGTATAAGTGTTTCCAAGAAGGCCGTGAAGACGTTGAAGATGACGAACGCCCTGGACGCCTCAGCACATCAACAACCGTTGAAAACGTGGAAAAAGTGAAATGGTCATGAACAATCGCCGAATCACAATTAGAGATGTCGCTGATGATGTTGGCATATCGATTGGATCATGTCATGACATTTTTTCCAGTGTTTTGTGTATGAAACGCGTGGCAGCAAAATTCGTTCCAAAATTGTTGAATTTTGAAGAAAAACAGCGGCGAATGGAAGTTGCTCAGGAGTCACTAAATGAAGTCAACGACGATGCAGAATTACTGAAATGTATTATAACAGGCGACGAAACATGGATTTACGGATAAGACGTCGAAACTAAGGCTCAATCATCCCAGTGGAGGCATTCTGGCTCGCCAAAACCGAAAAAGCCTCGACAAGTGCGGTCGAACGTGAAGGTTATTCTCACTGTGTTATTCGATATTAATGGCATAGTGCATCATGAATTCTTGCCACCAGGTGAAATGGTCAATAAGGAGTACTACCTACAAGTTCAATGCCGTTTGCGTGAAGCAATCTGAAAAAAAACGCCCAAATCTGTGGAAAAACAATTCATGGCTTATGCACCACGATAATGAACTCGTGAGCTCACACTTCATCACACGATAATGAGCTCACACTTCATCGCTTGATCATGAATTTTTGGCCAAAAACAATACTGTAACGATGCCCCAGCCTCTATATTCGCCAAACATGGCTCCGTGTGACTTTTTCCTATTTCCAAAAATAAAGAGAACCTTAAAGGGCCGTCGTTTTACAGCCGTAGATGACATTAAAAGCGCATCGCTGAAAGAAGTAAAGGCTATCTCAAAGATCGAGTTTGAGAAGTGTTTCGAGGATTGGCAGAACCGCTGGCACAAGTGCATAATCTCCAATGGAGACTATTTTGAAGGCGACAACATCAATGTAGAAGAAGAAATAAATATTTTGTTCAAAAAATTAAAATTATCGTTACTTTCTGAACACACCTCGTATATCGTACTTTCCTTGCTTTCCTCGTTTTTATATTTTGGATTAACATAAAATTACGCTTTTGAGCATGCAATAAAGCGTTATAGTGAAAAAATACCGAACAATCGAAAACAACCTACAGTGCATATATACCTACGTTATATTACAAACAGCATGTTTAAGTTTCCTTCTTCCAAAATAGCCCTCTCATTATATAATCCTTGTTGAGATATTTTTTAATAGGGGCCCGTTTTATTTTAAGGTTAGGGTATAGGCCCCGGGAGCCTCTACAAACACCTTTCCTTCCAGGCGTTTCACTGATTCAACGCGTTCTTGCAGTGATTGCACAATCAAACTTCGTAGTTTATGATACCTATGACATATTGTGCACCTTTTCCTTCTTTGACTTTACCAAGGTCAGATAACTGATTGCATAACAACTGGTTTTTATAAGTTGTGCGTATGAATACAAATCAAAATTGACTTTTATATGAAAAACTTTATCTCTTGCCAGCTTAATGAATGTTGGCAACTAGAATATACTTCTTGTGCCAAGAATGAAACGAAGTAGGCCTATAAGAGATGCAATTAATATGCATGAACTTGTAAAACACAAGAGTGTGGACATTTGTAGCGTACAGTAACAGCAGGGATAGCGTTGATTAGCGAATCTCCGTTGGAAAATAAGCAATTGGAGCCGTTATAGTAAGACCCAGACCCGGAAGCTCTTGGTGTTTCTTCTTCTTGATAGAATTAGGAACAATGTTATTTGATTTGATAGGAAAATGAGAAGACGAAAAATATTATTATTTTAGGTTAGTAGTACGGTAGATTTTTTTTTATGTTTAACGTCCGACTATTGTGCGCATTTGGGCTAATGCAGACGATGGGATTTATAGCGTATGAAAATGCCAAGCCCTGGCCGGGAATCGAACCCGAGTCCTCGGGGTGAAAGCCCAGTACGCTACCAACTAGGCCACCGAGGCGGCTTGTAGTACGGTAGAATTCCGATTATACGGACCAATTAGGTCCGGGGAACAAGAAATATTCGGATAGCGGGGAAAAGAACAAACAACGTTTAAGAAAACAGTGACGTATAGAAAAACAGTATTAATTTTACATCTTGCGTGATTGTACGCTATGCAAATGTAAAACTTGATAAGATCTACTTTATTTGGAACATTTAAAAGTGGATTTTTGATATTTTTCAAACTATAAAAATATAAAGCAGTGCTAGTAAATACGCACGCACACTCACTATAAAATGTTGGCAGGAAAAAGAAAACTCGGTGATTTCACGATGTTTCGCCTCAAATTTTATTGAAACGAAGGTTTTAATGTTAGTTTTGGTAGCGAGAGGGATGAATAGAAAAACGTCTACCGAACGGGTAAATGTAACGGAAATATGGAACGAATGAACAAACGAGCTTTGTCGCTATATACCTGTCCCTTTCTTTTTCTTCCTCCTTTTCGATAACAGTACACGCGTATTATATGAAAACGTTGTGGTGCTTTGATTTCGGTATTTTTCCTTAGTTAAAGAACACGCGCACTTTGTAACAGTTTATAATACATCGGAAATTAACATAAACGTTAATAATAATTGTTGTTAATATTACTAGTTTTTAACAACATAACCTGGATCTTATTATAGCCTATCAGCTGTTCAATAAAAGCTGATTGTTACGAATTGATATAAAACAACTGATCTTTTACTATAACTACAGTGAATAATATCTAAGCTAAGTTCACGTATTTATTTATTTAAACAAAACGAGATATTGGTAAACATATTTTCAAACTAATTATAGGCCTATATTTAACAAAGATATCATTAACAAAAGCCATTTTTAAAAAGATTAAAAAATATTTAACAAGCCAAACCCAAACGCTTTTGTATGGAATGTAGGTTTGTAAATTATTAGTGCAGTTGAGTGATTAAAATTATGTTTTATTTGAAATAAAACTAACCAAGCAAATTTAGTTGTGCCTAATATATACATAATTATCGGTTTGCAAAAACTTGCTGTTCCGACATTTTTTTGAGAATGCTATTTTCTGAAAACAAAGTTTTTTCAGAAAAACTAATAGAATATGTTATCGTTGTCACTTGGTTCTAGAGTAATAACCAAATACCTCGATTTTAACAATCATAATTTTTAATTCCATAAATTGATTTGTGAATTATCTCTCGAATATTTGAAGAAAACTGCCGACTAGAATTAAACTTTCAGATTTTCAGGAAACTTATGATCTAAGATAAACTAAAATGCATGAATCAACTAGACGTAATTCATTTAGTAGCTTACTCCATTCTATTGACTGTAAATATTAACTATTTAACTTTTATTTAAAATTTTATGATAACCCATCTCTTTTTTATTTGGAAAATCAAAAATCAAAATTGAATCACAAAACTACCTACACAAAACTGTTTTGTTTAAAATATCAAAATGTATGCTAAAATTATCCCAAATATTAATGGGATAAAAGATTTTAGGAATTGTAGCCTATATAGGATTTTTTTGGTTATTTAAAAAAAACCATTATATATATAATGGTTTATATATATATATATATATATATATATATATATATATATATATATATATATATATATATATATATGTATATGCATATATGTATACATATACATATATATGGTGATTTATTATTGTTATTATTTGCGTATAGACCCTGTTGGATCACGCAAAGCACTCCGACTCATGTCTTGTTCCTTCTAATCCTCCACACCTCCCTCATCCTGTCCCCATGGATCCAGTTCCGCTCCTCCGTCCATTTTACCCCTGCTCTCTTTGGGATTTCATTCTCTGGGACCTTCCAACCGAGCATCTTTCTCCTGTATGCGTGCCTGTCTTCAACGTCTGTTGAGTCTATTTCTGCGTCATGTAGGTCTATTCTGACTTGTGCGATCCACGACTTTGTTGATTTGACTCCTTGTATATACTTAAGGATTCTGTTGGCAAGTCTCGTTTTTGGGAGTCTACCGATGTGTCCATAGAACCGAAGCCTCCTTCTTCTGATATCTGCTGCCAGGTTCAATACCTTCTCTGTAGTCTTCCGGGAGTGCAACCTGTATCCATCTTCTGTTAATCTGCCTGATATATTCTGTTATATGGTGATTTATGATTATATATATATATATAAAGGTGATTTTTGGTTTCTTTTACATTCATTGAAGCTCATTTTTTGTGATTTAAGCTTTTCCTAAATATATAAATAATTGTTATAGTTTGATTTCGTGTAGCCATTTTACTCTGAGGCTTTATTGTTACATAAAAGAATCTTAATATGATATGCTTTTATTTTTTTAATTTAAATTTTCACCTACAAACAAAACAAGAGTAAATTATCAGAAATGTGAAGTAACAGGAGTAACGAAATTTACAGTATGAACAAGAAAAAATTAACAGAATAGTGGGCAAAGGCAAAGTAATATAAAGTGCAACAGAAACAAGAGAAAATTAACAGAAATGTAAAGTAACAGGAGTAAAGTAATTTGCAGTATGTTTAAGAAAAAATTAAAAGAATAGTGGGCAAAGGCAGAGTAATGTAAATTACAACAGAAACAAGATTAAATTAACAGCAATGTAAAGTAACAGGAGTAAAGTAATTTACAGTATGAACAAGAGACAATTAACAGAATCGTGGGCAAAGGCAGAGTAAAGTAAATTACAACAGAAACAAGATTAAATTAACAGCAATGTAAAGTAACAGGAGTAAAGTAATTTACAGTATGAACAAGAAAAAATTAAAAGAATAGTGGGCAAAGGCAGAGTAATGTAAATTACAACAGAAACAAGATTAAATTAACAGCAATGTAAAGTAACAGGAGTAAAGTAATTTACAGTATGAACAAGAGACAATTAACAGAATCGTGGGCAAAGGCAGAGTAAAGTAAATTACAACAGAAACAAGATTAAATTAACAGCAATGTAAAGTAACAGGAGTAAAGTAATTTACAGTATGAACAAAAAAAAATTAAAAGAATAGTGGGCAAAGGCAGAGTAATGTAAATTACAACAGAAACAAGATTAAATTAACAGCAATGTAAATTAACAGGAGTAAAGTAATTTACAGTATGAACAAGAGACAATTAACAGAATCGTGGGCAAAGGCAGAGTAAAGTAAATTACAACAGAAACAAGATTAAATTAACAGCAATGTAAAGTAACTGGAGTAAAGTAATTTACAGTATGAACAAGAGACAATTAACAGAATCGTGGGCAAAGGCAGAGTAATGTAAATTACAACTGAAACAAGACTAAGTTAACAGAAATATAAAGTAATATGAGTAAAGTTACTTACAGCATAAACAAGACAAAATTAACAGAATAAAATTAATAGGTAAAAGAAATGATCGCTGACGTGATAAAGGCGAATTTTCCTGCATTAACACAATATTTATTTTATTTTTTTAAATGTATGATTTGACCACCTCAATTATCTTTAAAATTTTGAATAAATTAGAAAATAAATTTTTCGTATTACGTCATACTGGAACAAAAATGAACACTAATCTTAATTACAATTGCATGGTAATCCAAATGAAATCCCTTCTGGAAAAATCGTATAGAGTTAATCAGTAAGCCAATTATTGGTTGCCGGTAGTAAAATGACAGATTAGAAGTAGGGCCTACACCATGCCTTTTTATAAGATCACATTACCAGATTTTAGAATTAAAATTTCAATTTATTATTTTCAAAGCAGAAATTCAGAGCAGACGACACCTTTGCTAGTCCCATGACATAAAAACCGCTTCAACACAAAACTTATTCTAAGGATATTTACGAGACTTTGAAAGAGCTGTAGTAAAATCTAGTCATAAGAGCTTTCTAGTGTTCACACAATCCCAGGATAGCTTTAGGCATCACCTACTTCGCCTCGAGAGACATTTCATCCGGGCCACATCTCGCAGATTTTAAATTTATCTTGTTGTCTACCAGAGTGCGGCTTGTGGTGAATGCTGTTTTTAGCTAATTCCCATTTGGCTTAACGGTCATCGTGGTAATATCCCGGACCTGGGACTTTGAAATGAACATCGATCCTGATTTTTATGTAAATGTTTGTGTGTGTGCGCATATGTGTTGGTGTCTGTGAGAGAGAGAGAGAGAGAGAGAGAGAGAGAGAGAGAGAGAGAGAGAGAGAGAGAGAGAGAGAGAGAGAGAGAGAGAGACCTGAAAATTTTAACGTAGGTGGACAGAAGAAGGTTGTACAAAACCTTTCAAGCAGGATTTTTAAATTTCTAATTAGATTTATTCAAATTAAATATTTAACTGAAACTTTCACCTGTTTACACAGGAACATGCACGATGGAAACGCACGATGAAAATTCACGGGCAACGCGGTGCGAGTGTTGTTAGTTCAGGCATTACGTAAGATATAACTTACATACAGTCTACGTGTGTTAGCACAAGAGCGTTTGAAATTTTAGCCGAATTAACTTCAACGTTTGCACGAAAATCGATTTTGGCAAAAGCTTGGAAAGTCCCGTTACGTTGTGAAGTTCGTTTCAAAATGACGGTCGTTCAATATACATTTTTACGGATCAATTTTTTGAAAATCTGATTTTAACATCGTAATTATTAGCGTTAACATTTTAATAAATTAGCATTTCAGTTTTCGAATTCCATGAATTTTACGGCGGTCAAGGTTTATTTTCGCATTTTAAAAGTAAATTCCAAAGTTTAGCGTAAAATGCTAACAAAGGAAGATTGTAATGGTGACCATGATTGTGAAAAAGATATTATAAAAAAGGTACGATAAAAAAATATTTTAGGAAATCGCTTCTATCAGTGAGACAGCCGCGTGTTGCGATTATTTATTTAATCACGTTTCGTAATTTTTTTCATTTTCGTTATACTGATTCCTTATGGCCATAATTTGAAAAGCCAGTTTACAGAAATCAACATATACTTTTTGTTTTGCTGCCAATGCCAATTAGCGCCATATATTGTTGTTTGTTTTGTAATTTATATACTAAGTGTTTGTATTTTGTTTTCTGTTTTATGTAAATCTGTAATAATAAAAAGTAATTTTGTTTCATATTATCTGTATAAAAAAATATACGATGAAAAATATGGAATATAAAAAATTCTAACTCGTTTACAAAATCAATGACAAATAGTGTTTTAAAAGTTTATTAGGTCCACAACGCTCTCGTCAGGGACCGGAGAGTCAGGTTAGGTTACAGGGGAAGGAAACATATGGCCTCACAGAGCCCGGCTGAAAGTGCTGACGTTGATCCTATAATTGCATCCCGAAACTGTTCTTGGCCCTCGTCAGGTTTCAACAACTGTTCGGCTTAGCCAGATGTCGGAGCTTTCCTCGCTAAAAGAAAAAGAAGAGTGCTTTCCGAGTCATTAAGTTTTAAAACCAATCGCTGAAATCGATTATGACAAACTTGTATTAATATTTCTTCTTCATTGACATTACTTATTAGGTTATAGTGTAATTTAAGGAGTCCGGGGTGGGGGGGAATATCACCAAGCATCATTCTAAATGTATTTCATTAAAAAAAAACAAATGTTTTAGTAATACTTATATTGATTTCTTAATAGTTGACAACATGTCACATAACCCTTAAATATGCGCATTTCGTAAGGATGATTTTATTAACTTATGATTATGGATTTAATCAAACTTTAAAAACGTACATTAATCGTACTTGACACTGTTTTCTCACGATCCCTTTTATTATCACATATCCACACGATAAAAGAGAAGAATTATCTTATATATAAATATATATATATATATATATATAAATTGGTAGATGAAATTCTATTAAACATAAATTGGAATAATTAAACTTATACTGTATTTAAAATTTGTGGTTACTTACTAAGAACCCATATATGTTTATGGTTTACCATAATTAAAACTATAAAAGTTGTTTTTAGTTTCTTCTTTCATTCATTCTTCAGTTCTTTACAGTTCTTCCTAAAGCCTTCTACTGTCTTTCTGCGACTAGTCCTTCGAAATATTGTTTTTAAATTTGACCTTACGGAATTACACATAACGACAGGTCTCCATGACAAAAATTTTCAGTTTTAGATTTGTCGACAATCTTCTTAGATTTATTTCTCAAAATCGGCTTGACAAATTTGCCACAAATTATAATTACACACGAGTAATGGTCGACGTACATTTATTTTGAAATTAGAGTCTGTCATTATGTGGAAGTCAGACATATTGAGGTTCATAAACCACAGCCACAGTTTTAATCCACTATAGCGCTCTATTACTCACTACCGGTTTTGAAACTTTACGATTATGGATTTAATCAAACTTAAATACGAAATTCTTAAAACATTAATAATACTTGACACTGTTTTCTCACGACCCATTTAATTATCGTATATCCACACGACAAACGGGAAGAATTATCTTATTTATATAATGGGTAGATGAAATTCTGTTAAACATAAATTGAAATAATTAAACTTATACTGTATTTAGGATTTGGGGTTATTTACTAACAAACCATATGTTTTTATGGTTTACCATAATTAAAACTATAAAAGTTGTTTTTAGTTTCTTCTTTCATTCATTTTTCAGTTCTTTACAATTTTTCTTAAGTATGATTGTACAATTCTTCTTAGATTTATTTCTCAAAATCGGCTTGACAAATTTGCCACAAATTGTAATTACACACGAGTTAATGGTCGACGTACATTTATTTTTAAATTAGAGTCTGTCATTATGTGGAAGTCAGACATATTGAGGTTCATAAACCACAGCCACAGTTTTAATCCACTATAGCGCTTTATTACTCACTACCGGTTTTGAAACTTTACAGTTCATATACTAGTGATTTATTGGAGTGATTACTTTAAAGCTCTGTAGTGGATCAAAAACTGTGGTGTTCAATTTTGTTTTAAAATAAAGTTACAGTTTACAAAATAGTCGCTGGAACTGGAACAGCGTTTCTTTTATTAAATAAAGCAGTTGTACGTGAGATAGTTTGTGCAATATTAGCGGTGATAAATTTTAAAACGTTCGCCTACCGATATGATTACAGTGTAGCCCCGAGCAGTCACCTGTCCAGACCTACCAGCTGCCTTGCTAAAGTACAGCAGAGTGGTGATAACATCTCTTTCCCATAATATCCGTTACTGTGCAACGACATTGGAAAACAATAACGCGCAAGACAGATGACCGTACACCGGACATACACGGTGTAACCTGTCCACTGTCCAATGTCCACTGTCCACTCGCAACATTTTCATACGCCTTATTTATGGGATGCGCTATTCTAAAACGATTTAGCAAATTGAATTCGATTCCGTTTTGACGCAATATATGTTTTAGCACTACATAAATTTTAGAACACGATTAATGGCTGCAGATGGGATTTTGTGTAAAACAATACGGTGTGAAGCATTTTTATCGAACGGGAATTTATTCGAGGACAACTTTGTTTTACCGAGGCCCGGTTCTACAATATCCCGGCGGATAAATTTAACCTACCGGCAAATCCAGCCGATAAGAATATTCTGCTTTAATCTTTCCGAAAACCTACCATCAACTTATCTGCAAGATCGACAATTTTCAGCGTAGGTTGGGAGACACGTTCGAATGTGAATGGTCAATGAGAGGTTAAGAACACTCTTCGATGAGTGAAAACTTATCTTTGGTGACGAACACATTTTAAAAAAGCCTAATTAGATTGGATTAGATCAGAAACTATAGAAGGGTTTATAAAATCCCAGGCACTGCGATCGACGGACCTATTGTGCAACTAAACCTCTCAAGTTCCAGTTCAGTAAGTTGGTACCCTTAATAAGTTCCAATAATCCACTGACTAGCTTATCCTGCTAGAGGTAGCTGGGGTACTGGAAGCCAAAACCTAGCTAGCAAGAACCTCACAGTCATAAATTATCTGTTCTGCTGTTCCCTAATCTTTACTGCATAACCAACATACGATTTCTCCATGGTGTACTTGGACCACAGTGCCCTGTAATGAGCCCCATGGTTTCCCTGAGTTGTTCTCAGTCCAAGATATCTGTGGTCCTTCTAAGTCCTGCATGAGAAATTTATCCAAAAGGAGCTTGCTATGGGAATGCCCATGAATCCTACCTTGCCTGGTGTTTATTGTTAGTCCACATATTGATAGCCAACAACGATAGAGAGACCCCTTAAGCCGGCTCGGGTAAACGCAGATGCAGATCCCAGTCCAGCCAGACGGTCTGCCTCTTCATTACCCTCAACCTCCTTTGAAGAAACCCAATGAAGAGTAACGCGCTTTCCCAAGAACAGAGTGTTAAGGTTCTCCAGACACTCCCAGACCAGCTTGGACTGAATTATAGGACTCGCAAGTGCTTTACTTGTTGCATGTCTATCGGTACAAATATGAATACGAATCTTCTTGAATGCCCGTTTCAAATTCTCCCGAATACAATCGTTAATGACTACTACTTCATCATGGAATACCTTTGGATACTAACCGAGGGTAAAAACTTTCTTTACCCTTGGTCTCAGGCAGTACACGCCAGCAACAGTGCCTGTCTTTGTCTTGGAGCCATGTGTATACCATACTAGGTCTTCAGAGTTTCCCAACATACTATCTTCCTCATGAAATGTAATCTTGGCATGAAAACATCTAGAAACCATGTGTCGTTTGGCCACCTAATCAGTCCCCAACATTAAATCTTTTTCGTGATTCTTTAGCATGCCCCAAAGTTGAAGATAGACTGACTCTACTTTCCTCCAATCTATATGTTGCTTTACATGCCTCCCCCATGACAAATAGGTCAATCGGAGGAAAAACCCAGAGAGATCTCCATAGAAGCAGTTGGTGTTGTGTTCATAGAGCCGGTTATGTACAGGAAGGCCAACTTCTGAATTTTAGTCAAAGATTCTCTAGCCCCGCTCTGCTCGAAAATAAAGCTTAACTAGTGTAAAGATTTTATTTTTTTATTTTTTTCAAAAACTGATTTTACCATTATTGTATTAACTGCATAATCTTTGTATAAAATGCAAAAATGAACCTTGTCCATAGTAATATTCATAATTTCTTATTGGCAAAATGTGTATAGTAAGAAGAAGTAATATTTTTAAGAATAAGAAAAGTTCATTTTGAAATTTTTATAGTGTAAGTATAAACATCTAACTACCCTTCAAAAAAAAAACGTTCTAAAGAACAGGATCGGTGTACTTATCATGATCCCTGATCTACTGTGAAGATCCATTAAATCTATTTCTAATTGAAATTCGCTAAAAATCATTATGGTGGACGTGCAAAAAAAAATGTTGCAAAATGTATTTTCACCGTAAAATTGTTCATCGCATAACTTATTTTCAAATTAAAATTCGCTAAAAAAATGTTATGTAGATATAGAAAAATGTTGCAAAATATATTTTCACCGCAAATTGAAAATTGTTCTTCCAATAACTCATTTCCAAATCGAATTCCGCTAAAATCATTATGGTGTAGTTACAAAGAAAATGTTGCAAAATGTATTTTCACGGCAAATTGAAAATTATTTATCCAATAACACATTTTCAAATTTAAATTCGTTAAGATCTTTATGGTGTAAATACAGATAACATGTTGCAAAATGTAATTTTCTCTGCGAGTTAAAAATTGTTCTTTCAATAACACATTTTCAAATTAAATTTCGCTAAAACCGTTGTGGTGTGGATACAAAAAAAATGTTGCAAATTGTTTTTTCAGGTCAAATTGGAAATTTTTTGAAATTTTTTTTTTGTAACTCATTTTGAAATTGAAATGCGCTAAAACCGTTATGGCGTTGATACAGAAAACAATGTTGTAAAATGTATTTTCACCGCAAACTGAAAATTATTCTTCCAATAACTCACTTTCAAATAGAAATTCGCTGAAATCGTTATAGGGTAAAGATACAGAGGAAATGTTGCAGAATATATTTTCACAGCAAATGGAAAATTGTTCCTGAGTATTTTCAGGTACTTATACATAAAACCAAATAAAAAATTGTTCAAAATTTTTGGGGAAACGGTTTTATCGATTTTTGGGGTTATTAAAGAGTGTCCTGAAGTTTCTAAAAATAATTGTGAAAAAATAAAAAATAATATGAATTTTTAATCAGAGTAACATTTTAACCTTTAGTGATATAAAACACATGTTTTTCATTGAAACGCGAGTAGTTCAAATTTTGAAAAGTTTTGTACCTTAAACAATTTAGGAAATATTTTTTCAAATTACAAATTGTTGATGTATAATAATAAATAGTTATTCTTAAAAACATATTACCAGTTGCTGCAAATTCAAAACAACCAGTTTTTAGCTCGGTATTGATCATAGCAAAATTTTGCTTTGTCAGCGCATTGGCCAGGGCAGATCTAAATCAAACGAGCCATTTGTTTAGTCCCTGTAAATACGCACACAAAATATGGTAGCTTCAGTACTTTCTTGACAAATTGATTAAAAAAAGTATATTTGGTTTTAAAAGTTTGCCTACTTTTTATAAAATTGTTTCCGCAAAGAAACCTCCCTGTAGATTTGAAACGAAAATATACGAGATAGTTTATCTGAACGAACCCTTCAGAAGCCACCCCTCGGCTCTTTGTGTACTTATGAAAAATACATCCCTTGCTGTGCTAGCAGAGCCCAGCTCCGCGATACGAAGACTTCCCTCCAACTCCAATATTGGAGCCTATGCTGTAATGCAATATCTTGCCTCACATATTTTAATTAAAAAATAAGCACACATTGTGGTTTATCCAACATGGCGGATTATACAAAGTTTACTAGCTTTACAATTTTATTTTAATGTTTGCTTTTAATTTCGTATGATTGAAGGCTTCCTAGACTAGGCTAATATAATATTCATTGTAATTTTTTGTTTCTTCTTTCGTTCGTTTTATTTGTGTAAAAGGCTTTTCCAAAGCACATAAATTATTGTTTTTTAGTATATTTTCCTCACCCCATTTTAGTTTCGGACAATAATGAAACTTAGCATCATTTAAATTTTGTTATTTGACACCTTCGCCTACATTAAAGTGAAAATATGTATTCAATTCTTACAAATATTACTTAATAATGTTGTTATTTCAGTATATTTAGACATTTGTTTTCAGGCCTACACTATAGAAACAGTAAACGATGTTAAGAGGGATTGAATCAACTATTGCTTCCAAGAGCCTAATTTAAAAACATAAACTAACAACTAGAACATAAGCGATATCTGCCAAGATCTAGTCTAAAATATAAGAAACTTAAAAATTCATGGAGGACCATGAATCTGAGTGGTAAAAAAAGTATTTTAACATGTATCACGTTTTAGGGCTGGTTGTGATGTGGGATTTTGCGCGATGCGTGCCAATGTCATATTGCATATACTGTAATACTATATTTAGCGCTTTGCGTGCTATTGTATATATAAAAATATAATTGTGGCTACTTCTAAACAGCTGATTTCGCACAACAGCTGTTGCTTCGATATCATTTCGATTGAGGTTATGTTAAATATTCAATTTCTAAATAAAATGGATAGTACAATTATTAAAAAAATGTTTTAAACGAAGAACAAAGATTAAGGAAAAATGAACGAGAAAGACTACGATGATTAGAAAATAAATTAAAACGAAAAAATGAAATTAATGATGAAAATTTGACAACTAATAAAAGTGTTATGACTGAAGTTCAACATCAACTAATAACAAAAACGAGGAATCGAGAAAACGTGACACATGATTTATATTTTTGGTTCGGTAAGAGAAGTTTTTATACGTGGCCAGAGATCCAGTAGTAGAGATGTTCTAATACTTTCGATACTGACTGGTATCGATATTTTCCTTTATATACTACAGTACCGGAATCGATATTTTTGTTTCGATAATATCGAGGTACCGATACCAGCACCTGAATATCGTACGGTAATATCGGTCAAAAGTGTGTCGTATTTTATCTATGTATTTCTTTCATAAAGAAAGACAGAAACAAACAATTTATTATTTATGCAGCAGTGTCACCTGTCTACGTTTTTCTTATCGCCTTATTGTGTTATCTTTAATATCAGTAACCATTTCACGTTGATATTTGAGTCTTGCGTACATTACCGCTTTTGTTATATTTGTACATTACAGTATTAATTACTTGTGTATTTTGCTTTTCTCATTAATTAAGTGGTAGTTTCAACAATTAGGTTTACAATAGGTTAAAATTCCTAATCATTTTCACATGTTTAATTAATAAAGATTATCGTTACAGTTTATAGTACATATTGCTTTTTTTATTTAATTCACCAAGTTTGTTGTAACCTATTTGTAAATATTTAAAGTCCTGTACTGCAGTAATTGAATAAAGTGTGTACAATCAAATAAAACCGACAAGACGATCTGTAAACAAAATCCCAAGAGCAGTTTTAAGGTTTTCGTTAGAGTGTAGCACAACGCAGGCATAAGTGACAAATAATTGTGTGTGTACCAAACCAGCTGATTGTAAAACACATTGTTGAGACTAATATTTAATTATTAAGATTGAAATAATTATGGAACGAATCAGTTTTGAAAGTATAATCTGTAAAATAATCAAGGCCAGTTCTAATGTATAAATTTTTATTAAATAAAAGACTCTGCTTTTAGCAAAAAATAAATACTGCAGCCTAATTTAGTTAAGTAATGTAAAATCCGGTTATAGTACGTTTCACATTTGTAAATATTTCAGTAAGGTAAAATGTTAGAATTCATTTTTTAATTTTATAGGATATAGTTTTTAAATTCGAAAGTAGAAGGAAGTAAGTCCTATTGTATTAAATAACCTAAACATAATAAATGACATTGCTTTATTAACGGGTCATATAAGTATTAAATATAACTTCAACGTCTATTTTAACAGATATTTATAGTTGTTATTGTATTTTGTATTGTTATTGTTTTGTTTGTTGTTTAAAATGTCTTAAAATTTTATCTGACTTGTTATTTGTTTTTAAAAATTGTATTAAGTAATTAATGTCGCGCCTCGGCGATGATAACCTTAAAGGTTTTTCGCCGGGAAAAACAATATTTTAACAGAAGTTCATTGTAACAATAATTAGTAGGCATTAATGGTTTTGCAACGATTTTACTTCGGAAGAAATGTACAGTTATCTAAAAGTACAGGTATTCAATTAAAGATTAGTGTATTATAGTAATTAAATATTATAATTTTGTTTTTTGTATGTATACAATTTGTGCTTTTTTACTTAGTGTTACGGGTAACGAATTCATAAAAAAAACTTCCTAACCTCTTTTCTTTTTCGTTCACATACCAACAAGAAAAGTTATGATTGCCACATATTTCATAGGTCATACATATTTCATAGTTTATGAGGTGAAAGAGGTGCTATATAACTGTTCAACTTCTTGCTGTATATATTTGTGTATTATTCGTTTCTTTTTCCCATTACCTGCAAAAAATGTTTTGCAAAAATCAAAATGGCGGGCAGTTGGTAAAAAAACGTTTCCGTTAATTTGTTTATTAGAACGTTTTGCTTTATTTTAACCTTTATAACCATCTTCTAAGTTATATAGGCGTATTACAGAAACGCGCTGTATAAGAAGACAATATCGAGTTTTTGTTAAACATTGGAAATTATAACTGACACTGCTACTAATCCAGTATGGTCGCTACCGAACGAGGCAAAATGAAACCAATTGGTTTATAGTCTCTATAAATATTCATATAGGATGTCTTCCGATTAGGCCTGTATATTTTAAGTTTGAAAAATTCAGAAAATAAAACGGAAGTTTTAATAATTTAAAACATCTTACACGTTATAAAATTAATATACAACCATTTTACACCAGTTTCACACAATATATCAGTTTTGTTCGCAGTAAATGACAATTATTTTGAAAATATAGGGCAATATATATTGCGTTGGTTCATTTAATACAAGAAAATATTTTTAATTACGAAATTTATATGAAGAGAGAAGAAACTGTCTTCATCATAATGAAAAATATTCACCAGAGAAGTTGCAATAAAAAGTAAAATTAAATGAAGACTCTGCTAGCAACGGTTGCCATGGTAACAAAATTTATATCTATCGACAAATTCTCTTCGACGTTGATGGCAGTAGGCTAAGTGTTACGTGGTAACGCAGGACTGTGCACCGTCTTCGCATCCATTGGCAGTTTATTAACCAATTTCCCGGTGAAATGGATGGTGAAAAAAACATTGCACAAACTTTTCCACGTTCAGCTCTATTCGCTCCGGAATCCGATTAAAAAGTTACCGACAAAAGTATGTAAAGCGACAATTGCACTAATTTCACGAAATCGGTTTAAAGGATTTAGCTGAAATTTTGATCGCAGGCCTGTATGAACCTGCTCGCCAAATTTCATTGGATTCTGTCATTAATTGGATTACTCGCGCGAATGCACTGTGGGAAAGAGAGACGGAGAGAGAGAAAAGGGGGGAGAGAGAGAGATATAGAGAGATCCAAGCAAAACTTACTTTTTTTGTTTGACTCAGGGACCTAAAAACGTAAAGGTCCACAAAAATTTCAAGATCATAGTAAGACTCAAACTCGGGACCTTAAAATTAGCACGGATATTCACGACCTAATGAAGATTATACATCATTTTTTGATGTGGTATCTAAATATGACATCAACATTTTTTTTATGTTGACCACGTAAAAACTGTGGTCTGTTCGTGTGTGTGTGTGTGTGTGTGTGTGTGTGTGTGTGTGTGTGTGTGTGTGTGTGTGTGTGTGTGTGTGTGTGTGTGTGTGTGTGTGTGTGTGTGTGTGTGTGTGTGTGTGTGTGGGTGTGTGTGTGTGTGTGTGTGTGTGTGTGTGTGTGTGTGTGTGTGTGTGTGTGTGTGTGTGTGTGTGTGTGTGTGTGTGTGTGTGTGTGTGTGTGTGTGTGTGTGTGTGTGTGTGTGTGTGTGTGTGTGTGTGTGTGTGTGTGTGTGTGTGTGTGTGTGTGTGTGTGTGTGTGTGTGTGTGTGTGTGTGTGTGTGTGTGTGTGTGTGTGTGTGTGTGTACACTTTAGTCGCTGATGTCAAGCAGACTTTTTATAATGGTGGCTGTACTTTTAGTCCGTTTACATTCAGTATCTATATTATATAAAACTGAAAATCCGGGATTTTGGATCTGTGAAATGTTTAGCAACTTAAAAGTATCTGTGAACTTTATACTGTATTTAGATGGTACTAATTCAAATAAGGAACAGTTGTACTGTAAAGTTTTTCTATCCATACCAGCTATACTGATTATCCTATCTACATTTTACTGAGAAATCGTTAGAAAAGAAATTTTCTGCAATTTTGTAATTAAACATTTTTCTTTACCTTTTACCGTTTTCTTGTAAAATGTCCAAAACGTTACACCGTAACAAAGCACGCATATTGAAACCAAGCTTTTAATGTCATCTTTGGTGAGAGGAGTGAATAGGAAGAGTCTGCGGAACGGAAGAATGTAACGGAAATATGGAACGAACGAGCAAATGAATTTCGTCTCTATTTCTGTCTCTTTCTTTTTTTTCCTTTTTTTTCGATAACAGTACGCGCGTATTATATGAAAACATTGTTTTGCTTTGGTTTCGGTATTGTTCCTTAACTGAAGAACACGTACACATTGTAACTGTTTATAATACATTCGAAATTAATATAAACGTTTATAATAATTGTAGTTAATATTGCTAGTTTTTAAGAACATATCCTGAAACTTATTATAGCTTATCAGCTGTTCAGTGAAATCAGCTGATCGTTACGAATTACGCGTAATATAAAACATCTGATTTTTTACTATAACTACAATAAATAATATCTAAGGTAGGTTCACGTATTTATTTATTTAAACAGAACAAGATATTTGTAAACATCTTCAAACTAATTATATGTTCAGCAAAGATATCGTTAACAAAAGCTTCGTTTCTGTCGGTAACTCCACGAGTCCCACACGTGTACCTTTTTCAGATGTTTTTTATACGTAACAAAAATTTCAGTAAAATCAAATCAACCGTTTATTAATGACCTTGACAGATTTTTTCAGTTTCTTTTTGATAGTACGTAATCCGAACGGTTTGGGAGCACAGCGATCTATAAATTTAGTGTACGTTAAAAATTGTGTAGAAATTAGCAATCAAATTTTCAATAATTCTTTTCAAATACGATGCGAAGTCAAGTTTTCAAAATAATAATAATAAGTCAAGTTTTTACGGCGGTCAGGGTTCATTGTTATATTTATTTTATTGCTCGCGTATCGAAATGATCTTGCGTGTTTTTCTGTTAGGTCTATTTGTATTTGTAAACTAGTTTTCATAGCTTCAGCGCGACAGCTGCGTGCGAGAATTTTTTCTTCTATTTTTTACGCAAATTTCAATACAGCGTGAGTAATAAGTAGTGTTTCCCAAACGGATATTGCTGACCTTTATCTAGGACGTGAAATATACTTTTGTGTCGGACTGTACATGCAAGTGTCCAATGAATAATGTGCGTGGAATCCTGCACCCTGCACCGAGGGTGGGAATGGGAACCTGCTACCCTAGTGTCTAGTGTCACCTCACCCCTCGGGTATCAATCATGCCCCTGTGCCAATGCACTACAAATACTAGTCAAACTATTTCGTCAGGGGGGGATTCACAAATAGGTACATCCTCGACTCCGTGCCTTGTTGAAAATATTGAATACACACGAAATTCGCAGAAAAAAGATTAGAAAATCTTTTTAAGCGACTAAACTTTAAACTCACTGAAAGCTAGCTGAGACAACGTCATAAATAAAAGAGAATTTCAGATCAACAACCGACCACCAGACTAACCGGTCAAGTTTTTAGGGCCAAGCGTTCTGATTCGGAGATGCAGGTTCTGCCCAGACGAGCATCCACTTGTTATGAAAATAAAATTATAAACAGTCATTTCCAGTTTTGTAAAAAGATTCAACAGTAAAAAGCAACGTATAATTAAATTGTATTGCGTTTTTTTTCGTTATTGGAATTTTTCTATTACTAAACTGTAACACTGCAATTAGTTTTAAAACAATAAACAAGTATAACATATGAAATGGCTTTATACAGTGTGCAGCACATTGGTAACTAATCTTACCGTTGACTGTTACACAACTTCATACAAGGAAAACCGATTTCTTAAATCTACCAATTAATGTCTATTATGGTTAAAAGCACCATTGTTCAGCAAGTTCACTGTTCAAGAGTTTGGATGTTCTTCGTTTGCTTTTGGTATTTTTCACTGAATCTAGTTATTTTTCATTCTGATTTTATTGATATTTGGATGGTGGTATATGTAGTAAGACGTATTGAAAATAATACCCTTATTGTTTTTGTTTAGAATCGCTTTAGCACCTCAATGCTTGAATTACCTGCAGTACCAAACAATTCCATAACATATGTCCAGACTGATATTACGGTAGCTTTGTTCAGTTCCTACTATTAGTTCACACTCTCCCTATATATATTTTTCAAATTTTCAATCTTTAATAAAATACTTTCTATTCATCCCCTTAAGTTCAAATAATTTTTTTTAAAACTTGTAGTGGATGACACTTGATATTAATAATGTTTTTTTGTTAAATATTAATATCGTATATTTGTACAGACTAAACGATAGGATTTCCTTATGTAATTCCTGCTATTATTCATCCATTCAATCCATATACAGTTTTTTGTCAGATATTAATATCGCATAATTGTACAGACTATACGATAGGATTTGATTTAAATAACACTTATGTTCCATGCTGTGTTGGTTTTAGGAATCGCAGCACGCAGATGTCTCGCTGACGTGATGGAAGCGCATGACCTAAGTAGGAAATGACTTATTATTATTTTATTTTTTTTGTATATTACTTGTTCAATATCAGTTTACTTTCTATTGATAAGTTTGACCTAAGCTTTAGTAGCCAGTACATTTGGTTGAACTTGAAATTGTTTCCGTTTTGTGATTGTATGCTTTTTCCAAGTTAGCCTTCTGTCAACATACCCGGGTAGTTCTATATATCAACCTGTGGAAGTATGTTCTGTAACTTTACTCGTAGACAAGCTTGTCTTTTCAGAGCAAACGTCATATGCCTTTGTGTTTCGTCAACCTTAATTTTTAGTCACCGGACCACATATTTAAGTTTTTTTCATTTAATTATTTATTAAATCTTAATCTTACAGATTAAATGAGTAATACATATAATTGATCTATAACATGTATTGGACTTAGCGAACTAAATCATGCGGCTTATGACGTCAAGTCATCATATCAAGTCATCTGTTGTCCAATTCCACATCTAAGGGTTGGATGGCTTCGACGTTCGAATGTTGATGTAGTCTCTTCTCGTGCCGAGAGGCGCAGTCTTGTATTATCTCCTTTACATACTTCAAGTCTAGGTCTGCATGAAGGTCATCATTCCTCTGGTACCATCTCGCATTTGTCATTGCACGAATAATAAGATTTTGTACTCGCTGGATAATCTGTTGATTTGAGGGTTTTGTACACCCCCAAAGTTCAGCACCATATGTCCAAATAGGCATAATTACTGATACGTACAACAATCTCTTGTGGTACAAGGCCAACTGAGATTTTCGTCCCATCAGCCAATACAAATCACGCAGTTTTTGTTTGATTTGCTCTGCTTTCTTACGTAAAGCTTTCATGCTTCCACGTAAAGCGTTCATCAAGATGCATTCCAAGATATTTAGCAGATTTACTCTGTGGAATTCGTTTATTATTAAGATACACCCCATAACTTGGATCTATGTACCGCAATGAAAATGTCACTTGAGTAGACTTTAGTTGGTTGACTTCAATTTTCCCGTCTTCTGTCCACTGTGTTATGTGATTTAATGCTGACTGAAGATTTCCTGTCGCTTCAGCTTGTGATTTACTTACAGCCATTAACACAGTATCATCGGCAAATTAGCAATTGTGGTTTTATATTAATTTGGGATATCCGATGTGTATACCAGATAAAGAATTGGTCCCAGAACAATACCTTGTGGAACTCTTGTTTTTATTGAGTAGAGAGTTGATTCAGATTCTTCGGCCATTACTCTAAATTTCCTGCTTGTAAGGTACATATTTAAGTAATTAGGATTATGACCTATGTTTCCGTCTAGTGGTCTATTTATTCACCTCGTAAAAGCTGCTGCGGTTCGAAACTACTGTTCCATCTTCAGGCCGTAATACAAAATGTTAAATTCCTCTGTCGAGGTCGTCACAAAGCTAAACAAAACATTAAAAAAATCACGTCACAAACACTAAACACAAACATCCGGAATGCAACGATATATAAGTTGCACGTATCGTTTAGCCAAACCAAATATTATGGTGTGTATTTTAATCGCGTAATTGTGTTTAGTGTTTGTGACGTGTGTTTTCAATGTTTTGTTTAACTGTGTGACAACCTCGTCAGAAGAATTTAATATTTTGTATTATGGCCTGAAGATGGAACAGTGGAGTTTCGAAACTGCGGTAACCTTTACTAGGTGAGTATTTTTTTTTTTTAACTTCCGACTATTGTTCACACTTGGGCTAATGCAGACGATGGGATGATTTATAGCGTATGAAAATGCCAAGCCCTGGCAGGGAATCGAACCCGGGTCCTCGGGGTGAAAGCCCAGTACGCTATCAACTGGGCCACCGAGGCGGCTACGAGGTGAGTAAATAGACAACTAGACGGAAAAATAGGTCTTATTTTTGAGCCACTCTTGTCGCGGCGTCCACCGTCAATACAGAAGTATCATCAGCGAACGTTGAAAACGAAAATAAAACTGTTGATTATGAAAAATCTTAGCTTATCATAAGATTTTGATAGATCTATATATTTTCATGTCCCCCTCCGTACGTAAAAATGATTTTTAATTCTATGTCTGCTATTATGCCAACGTATAGCAATGAACTTTACCGATTTCTATGATAGTTTGGGTGTCGATTTCGTTTTACCACACATCGGAACACATTTTCTCTTTTCAAGTCCCTACATCGTCTAGAATTTCCTCAAAACCGAATTGATTTCTAAGCTTTTTGAACAAATTTTATTCGAATATAGTTTACGAAAGATGCTCAAATGAGTCTCAAACTATGAAAGCTAGTTCGCAAAAACAAATAACAGAATAACCTAACAGAATAACGCGCAAGATCATTTCGATACGCGAGCAATAAAATAAATATGAAAATGAACCCTGACCGCCGTGAAAAAACTATTATTTTGAAAACTTGACGTCGCATCGTATTTGAAAAAAATTGAAATATGCTAATTTGTGCACAGTTTTTAACGTTGATTACGATCTTGAAATCAGATTTCAGTAAAGGCTAGGTTCTAAACAATTTGAATGGACGCCATTTTACACACGATGATGAACAAATTTGTCCGAAGTTTTACCGAAATCAAATCGGACTAAATTTGCTAAGTTATATTACTAACACTCTAGGCTATCAGCACTCTAGTCTTATTGGATGCGTCGCATAATTTGTATACATTTATTTTTAAACAGCTTTCTTTTTTTCTCACTATAGGAAATACCGGTCAATGAAAGTATTGTAACTGTAATAAAAATCAATTTTAAAACTAAACGAATTGACCGATTTCTGTCTTTCTCTTTATTTGTTTCACCCAACTTTGGGGTACACTAAATCACTTTTTAATGTCTGTGCCTTCCTCGTAGCCCAGTATTGCTTCATTCGTTGTGATTTTGCTTTTCTTTCTTCGTTAGAGATTTGGATCGTTCGCTCGGATTTGACTTTGCCTTGGAACCGTTGCTTCTTGTCCTTGGTTATTGTTTTGGCTGTTCTGTCCATGAGCATAGTGTCAGTGATCTGCAGTTCTGTTATGTTCTTCTCTGTTTTTCTAAACCAAAGTGGTTTGGCTCTTCTACTGCGAAAGTAGTCAAATATTTTTTTGGTTAGTCTATTTTTGTCCATTCGGAGGATGTGCCCATAAAAATCAATTCTCCTTTTTCTTATTGTGCCTGATAGTGTTTCAGTTTTTTTGGTAAAGAGTTTCATTACTGATGTCGAGTAATTGGTTTTTTTTTTTTTTTTTTTTTTTTTATTTAACATAATTACAACTAGGCAATAAAGCCTATCCAGCAATATACATTTAATAGTAATGTCACTGTTTGTTGAAGTAACACCCACTGATGGACTCTGATGAACACACACTCTGTTCATGTGTGATTAGTTATACACTCTCACTGCAAAGTTCCAAAGGCTTCGTCCTTTTCAAGCGACGGATCTCGCCAGAGTTGTCTAATAAGCAAGCTATTTCCTTGTTATCGTGATGTATAAGTCTTTGCTTGTGTTTCTCTGCAAATCTTTTGATTTCTTCTGAGACAGTTTTCATCCTAAGGTCCCTATGAAGACTGTCATTGCAGAACGAACCACGGAGCCCTTACAATACTTCGCAGGACTTTATTCTGGAAAGTTTGAATTACTTTTACATTTGTATTTTTGTGCAGCCCCACAGCTGGATTCCATAGGTCCACACCGGCTTCAGTATTTGCTTGTATAGAAGCAGTTTATTTTGTAGGTCTAAATCTGAGTTTCTCCCTATCAACCAGTTAATTTTCCTAAATTGCATGTTTAATTCAACCTTTTTCTTTTGACATGTTCTTTCCAGTGGAGCTTTGCATCCAGTGTCATCCCCAAGTATTTAGCAGAATTTTCTGGAGTTACTACATGGTTATTAATTATAAGTGGAATTGGGTTGATTTTTCTATTTGTAAAGTTGACATAGGTTGATTTGGATTCATTTAGTTTTAATCTCCATTTCTTCATCCAAATGCAAACTCTATCAACTGCTCTTTGAAGTTTATTCGATGCCTCTTCCACAGTATTTCCTGTCGCCAAAATTGTTGTATCATCTGCAAAGGTTGCTGTGATTGTATCAACTTCTTGGGAATGTCTCTAGTGTACAACAAGTAAAGTACGGGCCCAAGGACACTCCCTTGAGGTACTCCTGCTGATACATTCCTCAACTCAGAATACTCTCCATTATGTTTAACTCTGAAAAATCTCTCTGACAGGTAAGATTCCAGAATGTGATGAAATTGTTCCGGAAGATCACGCTGAAGTTTGAAGATTAATCCTTCGTGCCAGACCTTGTCAAATGCTTTGGCAACGTCTAGAAATATACTCGAACATATTTTGCGTTCTTCCAGGACTTTTTCTATTACATGTACAACTCGGTGTACTTGATCAATTGTAGAATGCCTGTCTCTGAAGCCAAACTGATGATCAGGAGTCAGTTTTCTTTCCACAATGACTGGTTTAAGACGTTTTAAAAGCAGTTTCTCAAAAATCTTTGACATTGTTGTTAGTAGTGAAATTGGTCGGTACGAAGTTTTGTCATTAGGATCTTTTCCTGGTTTAAGAATCATGATCACCTCGGCAATCTTCCATTGTCTTGGGACGTACTTTAATCTGAAAGCAGCGTTCACTAAGTGAAGAAGTTTTTTTTATGGCATTATTTGGCAATTCCTTTAGAACCTCCGCTGTGATAAGATCGTAACCCGGGGCTTTTTTACCCTTAAGAGTTTTGATTTCATGAATAAGTTCTTTATGTGATACGTTATGAATTTCGTATTCGTCCTTATTTTTATTTGCTACAGGATCATTTGATTCTATAGTATTTTCATCGCCTGACTGTCTAGGAAAAGGTTTGAAAGTCTCAGCTAGGAGTTCAGCAAACAAATCTGCCTTTTCTCTATCACTCTTAGCCCATGTATTGTCATTTTTTCTGACTGGTGGCATTTGAACTTTTGGCCTTTTAATGAATCTTGTAGCCTTCCATATCTTGACTCCGTTGTCTCTATCTGCCGCAAGACTTTCCAGATATTTAGCAACAGATTCATTTTTAATAGTTTTTAGTAACTTTGTGAGTCTAGTGCTGAGTCGATTTAATTCAGATTTAAATTTAGGAGCTCGAACTTGCTGCCATTTGTTGCGCATTTTTCTTTTTTCATTAATTAAATCAAAAACTTCAGGCAGGTAAGTAATGTTATTACTATATCTTTTAATTATCTGAGGTGTATTGTTCCATATTGCTTGCTGTATGTTATTAATAAACACATCAACTTCTTCCTCGAGCTGCACAGGTGTTTTAAGTGAGACATGTAGGTTAATAATCTCGTCCAGCTCTTCTCTAACGCCAATCCAGTTGGTTCTATTGCTGGATAATCTAGGAGGTTCTTCTCTTTGTATTATGTTCTGACTTATTGTTAAGATTACCGGAGAATGATCGGAGCCCAAATCAAAACTTTCACTGAGATTGATATAGTTACAAGATACACCCCTTACCACGAAAAAGTCAATTAAGTCCGGTATCTTTCTTGGATCTGATGGCCAATATGTTGGTTTACCAGTTGAGTGGAAGTCACATTTAAACTCCTTTCCTGCCTCATACAACTCTTTGCCTTTAGCAGTAGTAAGACGTGATCCCCAAAAGGTATTTTTTGCATTGAAGTCACCTCCAAGAATGAAATGATTGCCTAATATGTTAAAAAGATGTATGTAGTCTATCTTCTTTAGATTATGTCTTGGTGGACAGTATATGGCTGATATATTAAACTTTTTGTTTTTAGTATGAACTTTAATGGTTGTCACTTGCATCGTTTCAAGTTGTACTTTAGTTTCTTCATAGTGCTTGATACTATTTTTAACAATTACAGCAGAACCACCCCTTGCCTTATTAGCAGGATGATTTACATGATATACACTGTAACCATTAATTTTGAGATATGAATGTTTTGTAAAGTGTGTCTCTGAAATTAAACAGATATCTATTTGTTCACTAATCAGAAAAGGTTCCAAGTCCAGCTTATGCTGGAGAAGACCGTTAGAATTCCAAGTGACTATTTTTAACATTTTGATCATTGTTTACGGTGTAGCTTGAAGTTCATTTTTCCGTTTCCCATTGTTATTTTTGTTCTTGAGATTATTTTCTAGTTTATCAAGTCTATCGAAGAGCAACTTATTAGTATGCTTTTGCTCATTCAGTAGTTCTAAGATGGTTTTCATTGACGACTTGTTATCATTATCACTGTGTATAATTTGCGCATAAGTTTTCTTTTCTTTACTTTGCTCATTGCCATATCCAGCTACCGCATGCTGTAGATTACCGACGTTATTTTTATCCAATCTAATACTTCTCGCTTTGTTTTGAAACTTTTCGGCGTTGTTTCTTCTCATTTGTAATGCTTTAGCCACCTCACATCCTCGATAGTTCGCCGGATGTTCTCCGTTGCAGTTTACGCACCTTGGCTTACTCGTCCTATTCAATGTGCAGGCATTTGTCATATGTTTTCCTCCACACTTAACACATCTAGGATCTTTTCTACAGTAGCCTTGTGTATGGTTATAGCCCTGACAACGCTTACACTGGGGTATAAGTGTAGAATTTCGTCTTAGTGGTTCTATCTTGACGACAATATTTAAAATTGTTTTAATATTGTAAATATTTGCAACATTTTCTTTGTTGTCAAGGTTAGCATAAAGAGTGGAAGGTTTCTTCTGTGAACTACACTGTCGCCTTGGTTGTTCTCTATTCTTTCCTTTTTTATTATGTTGACAGCATCCTGTATCTTTAGACCTTTTTGCTGCAGGTCGTCTAGTATGTCCTCTTTAGTACATGTTCCATGTAGACCCTTGCCATTACCTTAATGGGTCTTTCATTTTTGTTTTCGTAAGTGTACCATTGCACTTTACTCTCATTCAATTTGTGAACCACTGTTCTGTAAGGGTCAGCATCTAGAGTGTTTATTTTCCAAACATTATTATTGTAGGCAGTGATTTTGTACTTTATAACAGGAACAGACTGTAACAAGGTCTGTAAAGTAGCATACTCCGCAATACCAGTAATGTTTATTGGAGGAGGTTGTTTCTCTTTTGGGATATCTGATCTTTCTGATAATTTTAGTTGATTGACATTATTCAAGGTGTTCTTATCGGTATTTTTTGATAGTTCCGGAGATGTTTCCGCTTTCCTCTTTTTATTTGGCCTTCTTTTTTTAAGGATCCAATCAGTCTCCTGAGCCAATTCCTCTTCATCTGTATGATATTTTGTCTCGGGCTGTAATATACTTTCACCTTCATGAGACTGTTCTTGCACTGCACCATCTCGCACAGTTTTTAATATTTCATTTTCAGATTGAAGATCAAACACAGCTTTCCTCAACTGTTCAACCAAGAGCTCTAGTTCACTCAATCTTACTTTAAGCTCCTTATTTTCTGATTCAAAAGAAAATCCTTTTGGACCACTAGTTCCTGGAGATCTTATTACCTTTTTACTTGTTAAAAAAGGATTTTCCACAAGCAATAGTTGGCCCCCCCCAGAATCCGTGGGGCCGGCCTCCGAAGAGGATGGATTAACCAGAGTTCCTGGTGTACCACCTGGGGTAATTACTTCCGTATGTTTTGTATCCATTGCTGATGATTGTTTTATTTTGAAGGCGGAATAGAGATCCGAAAAAGAGAAACAAGAGTAGATTAGAGACCCCTAGCCTTCGAAAACCTAACAGCATTGGTGTCGGAAAAAAGGCTTAGTACCCATTAGGAAAGAAGAAAGAAAAGGGATCTCATCCAAGACAAGTTGAAATAAAATGAGATCCAGCTCAGGAAACCTCGGGTCCGCCAAACCCGAACTCACAAGGAGTGAGCCCCTGAGGTAGAGTAATTGGTTGTTACGGAATTTGGGGCCTAAGATTTTTCGTAATATCTTTCTTTATTTGATCTCCAGCCTTTCAAGTGGGCCCTGGATTGTGAGAGATAATGTTTCAGCTGCATATAAGGCTTCTGGTTTAATTACCGTATGATAATGCCTTATATTTGTATTCCAGGAGAGGGAATACCAATCACTGACAAATTTCAATGAACATATATTTTGTTTGTTTTAATGTCCGACTATTGTGCTCACTTGGGCTAATGCAGACGATGGGAAGATTTATAGCGTATGAAAATGCCAAGCCTTGGCCGGGAATCGAACCCGGGTCCTCGGAGTGAAAGCCCAGTACGCTATCAACTAGGCCACCGAGGTGGCTTAATGAAAATGTTAAACAGCCTGGAGACCATTTGTAAAATTCTTCAAACTTTTCGTTATGAATCTGTTGTTTTTGATTTCATTAATGAGTAGACCTTTTAAGCATAGAACACAATTCCACAAAAACCATACGCAAGTTTTACAACATTTGTGTGTGTGTGTGTGTGTGTGTGTGTGTGTGTACCTGCGCTGTGCAGGTGGAAATCAATAAACCACCAATTTCAAAACAAATCAATTGCAACCTATCAGTGAATATAGGCCTAACCTAAATAGTAGTTTTTGTTATATATTTAAGATAACTCTATAGATTTTGTACTCAAATTTAATTATGTTTTTTTGTGTTTAACGTCCGACTATTGTGCACACTAAATTTAATTATGAAAACAGTAGTGTTAAATCAGTTAGTAAATAGATGTATGTTTTGTTTTATTTATGGTATGTTTAACTTCACACAATGGAAATTGCATGCACGAAACAAAATTTTAAAATGGTGAAGAGAAATCAACAGAGAAAAATATGTGCTCTTTCACCGAATTGGAGCACTTTTAGTACATTTTACAAAACTGTTAAATAAACAATGTATTTTTTTAAAACGGTCAAAGTTTAACTGTAAATATCGCCGCAAGATAGCAGTGGAACTAGGCGACGTATTTCATTTTACTTTACTACTATGTTCAGTATAATGATCTGCCTTCCCTAGCTTCGTCAATTCTACTTTCGTTGACGCGTTTCGGAGAATCTCCATCTTCAAAAACTATATCTATACTATAATATAGCCGCCTCGGTGGCCTAGTGGATAGCGTACTGGGCTTTCACCCCGAGGACCCGGGTTCGATTCCCGGCCTGGGCTTGGCATTTTCATACGCTATAAGTCATCCCATCGTCTGCATTAGCCCAAGTGTGCACAATAGTATGACGTTAAATAATAAAAAAAAAAAAAACTGGTCACCAATATTATGGCCCGTCCTATTTATAATTTTCTATCTACACCTCTATTCAACACGTGTACATTAAACCTGACGTGCTCGCTTCTGATTGTCTCTTCAAAATCATACGTTTTCGCTCTCTTCTGATTGGCTTCTCTTTAACGGTCGTCCCTCCTGTTAATTTTTGAAAATTTTTAGATTTTTAAACGTAATATCTGCTTGCGACGATATCTGTTCATTTATTATGTTTTCTCCCTTTAATTTAAATTTAAAAATTTCCAAGTTCTCTAAAATGTTCATACGTCTTCCTTTTTCTGCCATATGTATTGTACCTTCACGGAGTTTTCTATTTCTCGAGGTATGTGTCCCTCTTTCATTAAATGTGACGCATAATTTGAATCATTTTTGCCGCATTTGAATGATCTTACATGTTCTTTAAACCTAGTTCTAAATTTTCGTCCCGTTTGTCCTATGTAGACTGTCTCGCATCTACACTATATTCTGTATACCCCATATTTGTCCTTTTCTTCTATATTCTTTGTCAGTTTTTTCCTTATCTCATTAATGGTAGCTATTGTATTATTTGTATATTTATTGCCTAAATTTCCTGTCAGGCTATCTCGTGCTTATTCGTAAATCCTCGACTTACTTCGTGTCGTTTTTTCGAGTCACTCTCAGCGACATTATTTACAAAAACTGTATACTGAGCTGAAGGAAGTATTCACTTCGTAAATCGGTTTAATTATTCACAAAATTTACTCCAGAAAATCTGCACTGTCTCGGGTCTCAGTTTTACCACGTAATGTTTTATTTTCCAGTGGAAAATCCGTTAGTAATTTTGTTGTGTAGGTAAGATAAAAAAATTAAAACAGTTTGTTCTCAACACTTTCACTTCCATGTTTAAAGTCAGTATTTATGCAGTGTACGTTGTTCTTTTTTCAAGTAGTGATTTTTGAATATATTTTTGTTTTATTCTATACCTTATCTAATTAATACATATTCACCCGCGGAAAATATTTTTTTAAAAGATTACTTACTATTTTAGGCCGTTTTTAATTAACTTTATTGTGACGTCATTGCTGTTTTACATTGCATTAAACATATTAAATTTTATACACGGATTTTCCGGTCGTGCGCGTTATTAACTACATGAACTTACTGCTCATACGCGTTACACATTTTGACAGCCATTACGAAATGTTAAGGTTTTCCGTTGGTTCGTTTTCGTAACAAAAACATTGCCAAAATGGCGTCAGTTATTTGTGAACTTCGCGATTTGCCTCTTTTTTGTGTTCGTTCATCACCCAACAATCGTGTCAGTTAGGAATTTGATTATAAAAAAATAATTAGTTTTTTTATCGTTTAAGCGATCAAAAACACGTTACCTACAGCATAACTAGTTTAATTAAATAGCTTTTTCATCCAACACTATGTCAGTTAGGTCATTGAGTATTTCTTATTTCTTTTTTTTTTTTTTAATAAAAAAAGTTTTTATCTTCCAGCAACCATGCTAGGTTCATCATCCAGGAGCCGTGACAGTTAGATTTTTGAGTAAAAAATAAAGTTTTTTTATCGCTTTAGTGATCAAAGAAATTACCTACTTTCACGCGGTAGCAATTTTGAGGTTATGCGGCTCACTTTTATTTTCGATTTGTATCGTACTTCCCGTAATTTCCGCGCTTTTCTATTTTGGATTATTGGTTTTGGGCACGTAATAAAGCGTTTTAGTGAAAAAATTATCGAAAAGCAACCTACACGGCGTATTTACCTTTAATTATTTTCCTATATCAGTAATCACACTTAAGTAATAAATTAATTAACACTTGGTAATTACTAATTAACTGGATGTAATAAAGGAGCCATCGGTTAAGTGGGCAGGTCTGACAATTGGCGATACATCTAACATCAAACAATAGCCTAGAGTTACTTAAACGGCTGGCTAAGGAACGTGTAGGGAATATTTTACATATTGCAAGTCCCTAGTTGCATTTTAAATAAGAGAATGACGGTCTATATCAGGGATGCACAGACTTATTAAAACTAGGGGCCACTCGGGCAAATCATGAACTGATGGCGGGCCGCCAGAAGTATAGGTAATTAAAGACAATAAAAAATGCATATAATGTATTAAAATTGAAAAATAATTTATTAATTTGAAGCGTGGCACTGCATAGTGCTTACAATCTTTTTTATATTTGGGTCAAATTTACTTGTAGCAACACGTAAAACTGCTTCCAAACTTTCATTTGCAAGGCGGTTTCGATTTTTGTTTTATTATTATTCAGTATTGAAAAAGTTTGTTCACATATATAGGTAGAACCAAATAAGCTGGCACATTTCAGAGCGTTTATGCGCAACTCTTTGTACATATTTTTGTCAATGCAGTGGTAAAAGTTCAACAAGTCTCCTCGTTGAATTTGTTGCGCAAATCTTGGTCGTTTTGCAAATCGATAATTTCTAACTGCATTGACTCTGGCGCATTTTCAACTGAAATCGAGAAAGGATTGCTGAATATGTCCAACAGAGGTTTCACTTTTTTGAAGTCCGAAAATCTGTCTTGAAAAAGAGTGAATCAGAATATCCAGCTTTTCTACATAACTGAAATTAATCGCAGTTTTGTTGAATTTTTCGGCCATTTTCTTATAATTCGGAAAATGATTGTAATTTCAGAAGTCAGTTGCGGTCTGAAAAGAGTCAGCTTGCATTGAAAGGATGATACATGAGCGTAGAGCTGGGATATCAGTTGATTTTTGCCTTGAATCCGTGTGTTCAAGACATTCAAATGATTTGTAATGTCAACTAAAAAAGCCAAATCACACAACCAATCAGGATTTTTAAGTTCCGGGACATCCCTTTGCTTCTCCACCAGAAATATTCCAATTTCTTCTATTAAATTTAGAAATCGTTCAAGTGTCAATCCACGACTTAGCCACCTTACTTCTGTATAAAACAGCAAATCTCCATATTCGCTTTCGATGTCATCAAGGAATTGTTTGAATTGCCTGTGATTGAGTCCTCGTGATTTGATGAAATTTACAGTCGAAACTACCACCTTCATGACATTTTGAAATTCAATTTTTTTAGAACAAAGGGCTTCTTGGTGTATGATGCAATGAAACTGCATGAGATCTTCAGCGTTTATGTTTTTTTCTTGCAGATACTTTTTAGCAAAGTAACTAGCCCGGAATTGACACCAATCATAGAAGGAGCACCGTCAGTCACAATTCCCGATAATTTTGATAAGTCAAAACCAGTTTTGAACACTCATCCAAAAGTACATTGAGTATATCAACTCCTTTAGTTTGACCTTTCAATGAACACATTCCTAATAACTCTTCTACGACTTCAAAATCTTGAGTAACACCTCGTATGAATATGAGTAGTTGAGCTGTGGAACTAATATCAGTTGATTCGTCGAGTGCCAATGAAAAAAATTCAATTATCTTAGTCTTTTCAGTTAATTGTTCCGCAATATTAGCTGACAAAGACATAATTCGTCTTTGGATTGTCATACGATTCAGTTGAATTTTCTCAAACTTTTTGCTGCTTCTGGACACATTTTCTTAGCGGCGATTTCAATGCATTCTTTTACAAAATCTCCATCATTGAAGGGCGACTTCGCTTTGCTATCATTCGAGAAATTTCAAAACTAACTTCTGTAGCCGTTTCTGAATCTTCAATGAGTTTTGTGAACACAGTTTGCTGACCAATAAGCTCCCGTTTCAAAGACAACACTTTTTGCTTTCTTAATTCGCCTGTAAATTTGGTAAAAGAAGAATGCTGCGTTTCATAGTGCCTTTTACATTATATTCCTTTGCAATCGCAACAGAATTCTTACAAATTAAACAAACGACTTTGTTATGCAACCATACAAAAAAATATTTCAGTCCATATTTCTTGAAACTGCCGATTTTCATCTTTAGCCTTACGTTTTTACTAGATCCTGGCTTGTCCATGTTGCGTTATAATCCTGTCTAGGGTTAACACTGCACCTAAAAACAATTACAGTACCTACTTAAATTACCCATCCTTTTAAATTACCAAGAATAATTGAATAAATAGGTAGGGAAACATTTATTGATAACAGAGTTTTACTTACGATTTCACAACACAATTATACACTTGACGGGTTAACACTGCAACAGTAGATCTACGTTGAATTTGGATTAAACTATATGCAAGAATGATAAAAAAAAACTTTAATAAGACTTCAAAATAAAAAAGGGTTAACAAACAACAACACAGAAACAAACAGTTACGGCGGTACAGAAGATCAGACAAAACACAGAACACTACTTCGAGAAGTCTGCCACGTCTCGGTCAGGACTGCAGGACTGAAGGGCTGCCCTTTGCCCCTCCACCTTGCACCTCCCACTCCTCTGGGCTGAGGCACAGCTCCTAGGTCCTCTCCTACACTATTAAACTGCTTCTTTCTGTTGACACTATTCAGGACTATTCGGACTAATTCGACGGCGTCGTTTCATTCATGAACTGGCGCGGTATTTGAATAATTTTCATAAGTTTTATGGACGTCTTTACTTTTGAACAAATTTTTTTGGTTGTGTCTATATGGACTTTCAAATATCCATTGTCTTAAATGCTACTTTATCTGTTTCAAAATGGATGTTTGCCTTCATTATTGAACTGTGTGGTATAGGAAAATAAATTATTAACGAAATATTAAGATATTATTATTTTATTAAATATTTGCCATAATTTGTTTATGTATGTGAATCACCTCTCGTTCTTAAGTGCCTAAATTAAAATATAAAACTTAAATATTATAATATAACACATGTACTTATATAATATTATATCATATAAGTACATGTGTGGAACTCTGGGAGTTACAGACAGAAACGAAGCTTTCGTTAATGATATCTTTGCTGAATATATAATTAGTTTGAAGATGTTTACAAATATCTTGTTTTGTTTAAATAAATAAATACGTGAACCTAGCTTAGATATTATGTATTCTAGTTATAATAAAAATCTGATGTTTTATATTACGCGTAATGCGTAACGATCAGCTGATTTCACCGAACAGCTGATAGGCTATAATAAGTTACAGTTTATGGTGTTCAAAAGTAGCAATATTAACAACATTTATTATAAACGTTTATATTAATTTCGAATGTATTATAAACGGTTACAACTTGCACGTTTCTTCAACTAAGGAAAAAATACCGAAACCAAGCAACATAACCTTTTCATATAATACGCGTGTACTGTTATCGAAAGGAGAAAGAAAAAGAGATTTCTGTAGAGACGAAGAAATAAAGAGACGAAATTCGTTTTCTCGTTTCCGTTTCACATTTCCGTTACATTAAAAAGGTTCGGGGCACTTCGCTTCAAATAACAAGGAATTAGAGTTGATTCATTCTCCCGAAACATCGTGTATTACTGTAACTCTATACGATCGCAGCACGCAGCTGTCTCGCTCATTTTTTTCAAAAGTATTTTTTTTACTTTACTCTTTTTTGAAATTCCGATTTCGTCATCATAACCAGCATTAAAATTTGCTTATACAGTATCAGTATTTTTGAACTTTCAAATTACACTGACATTCTGAGTGCTAATTTATGCAGTTTTTATTGTTGGTTGCGATTGTAAAGCTTTAAAAACATTAAGGCACAAAAATAATTAATTTTAACAATTTTGAAATGGCCACCATTCTGAAACTGTTTAACGAATTTTACTGTTAAACGATTCAAAACGTAATCTAGAGGACTGGATCGGTGCTCATTTCAAGGTCACGGGACTGGAGGGAGTCTTAACATGGTGGCTGCTTGAATTGCTCATTTTCAAATGAAAATCCACTAATAAGTATGATTAATTATAAGTATAATTAATGTTATTGTATTACGTGCGATTAAAATTGACTTAAAACGGATTGTTTATACTTACGGGCGTTTTATGCGTAATTTTAATAGTTTATATATATATATATATATATATATATATATATATCCATCTTTAGTTTCATTGATGTTCAAAAGAGGCTTTCAGGACGTATAACCAGTCAAGGCATTTCAAAGCAGATATTAATTAATTAAACATAAGATTTACCTTTAACAGAGTACTGTATACAATATCCTGCTAGTGTTTGAGGCATTCCAGGTTGCCCATCAGAATAGCACATTACAGTTTTAATAAGCCGAAAATTATAACAAACTGTATATGCGTACTATAGAAACACGTTTATTAAAAAGTTATCTTGAAGTTTGTATACAAAAATGAGCTAGAAGGAACTCATTTCGAACCAGGAGATTGGAAAGAGAATGGGCCATGGGGAGAGGTGGAGTAGGGGGTGGGAAGAGAATTCTCTTGTTGATTGCTAAAGTGTAGGGTGGGGTGCATTCCTGACAAGAGAAAGGGAACCTCACCCTCTACTTCTACACTGCACATTCCTCTCCCATCCCTCATCCCTTCTCGTGGCAGTGTTACTTTGTTTTATCACAAAGTTATTGTATAGCTTTAAACAAAGTAAAGCTATTGACTTTAGTGGCGGTAACTGGAATAATTCCGCGTAAAAGTCGGATTGTTTAAACATAAATCGCAAATTTGTTTGAATCGTATCCGAAATAGAATATCGTGCAGTATGTTATTGTAAACTGTGATGGGCATGTGAAAGGTACGTAATATTATAATCGAATTTTGTTTGGAAAATGAACTATTAGAAGAAACTCCATTGTGAACACTTTTAAGAAGCCGTTAAAAATCGTATTTTTATTCGTACTACCAAAAAGTTCGGGGAATTTTTCCCATAAAAATAAAATGACTTACTGTAACTCCTAGTTTCCACAGTCTTCTTCAAAGTTCTCTTGGGCATGGATGCGTACAATGATCCCAGCATTTTCTTCATGATCCCACTCATCCCTGGAAGTCTGCAAGTATAAGTGGCACATTCTGCTTGGATCTCCTCAATTGTGTCTAAACGATTGTTGTAATTTTCAATTCAGTGCAGACAGCTACGCGATGATCTTATGGTCGGCTGTTCAGCAGATTTGCATCAATACAACTCATGCCCAAATTGTGTGACAAGATTCGTTGCACGGGTCTGTATGATATTCCTACACTGCTCGTCGTTGTCGGCCTTTCAACGTTTACCATAAACAAGATTTACTCTGACTTATAGCATTGTCATCACGTGCTTCCACAAGCATACGTTTGGTTACTGCTGCAGGTTTTTAACCTTGAAGCAAAATTTGTTGCAGGCTCTTTGCTCCTTAAAATCTGCCATTTGCACAAGTTTAAAAAATCGCCGCTACAACTAAGACACAACGTTACATAAACGTACGAAACTCAAGCGACCTCTCACCGTCACAGCTGTTGGCACACTAATTCACAAATACTGTTCGCTCATTCTACCGGCAGCATGTCATAATACAAACAGTTCGCGAGCTGAGACACAACGTTACACAAACTCATGAAACTCAAGAACGCGGTCTCTCACTGTCACAGCTGTTGGCACACTAATTTACAAATAGTACTGTTAGCCTACTCTATCGACACCAGGTCATAACACAAACGGTTCGCGCGCTGAGGCACAACAAACTCATGAAACTCAAGAACGCGGTCTCTCACTGTCACAGCTGTTGGCACACTAATTTACAAATAGTACTGTTAGCCTACTCTATCGACAGCAGGTCATAACACAAACAGTTCGCGAGCTGAGGCACAACAAACTCATGAAACTCAAGAACGCGGTCTCTCACTGTCACAGCTGTTGGCACACTAATTTACAAATAGTACTGTTAGCCTACTCTATCGATACCAGGTCATAACACAAACGGTGCGGTCTCTCACTGTCACAGCTGTTGGCACACTAATTTACAAATAGTACTGTTAGCCTACTCTATCGACACCAGGTCATAACACAAACGGTGCGGTCTCTCACTGTCACAGCTGTTGGCACACTAATTTACAAATAGTACTGTTAGCCTACTCTATCGATCGGTCATAACACAAACAGTTCGCGAGCTGAGGCACAACAAACTCATCAACACAGCTGTTGGCACACTAATTTACAAATAGTACTGTTAGCCTACTCTATCGACAGCAGGTCATAACACAAACGGTTCGCGCGCTGAATTTAAATTCCCCGAACCTTTGAGTAGTACCTCGTATGTATTAGCATTTTAGTATTCGCATTGGTGGACAGTTTACAGTAGACCCCCCTTGAATGCAGAGAGTCCGGTTTCCCATTATGTATTTGTAAAGAAAATGACAGAAAACGGACAAAAGACTTGTGAAAAGTAGCCTGAACGAAAACAAAGACTTTAGCGATATTTTGTACTGTACTGAATCAGGTTAGGGTTCCGCTTAAAACGGGTAGTCACAGTCACCATCTGTTAACAGCAGGCGAAGAACGTTCGGTAAACGTTGTATGATAAGGTCTCGCTTAGTGATGAGATTAAGTGTTGTTTTCTGATAACGATTATAACCGTTATTGCTTCTTTAGAATAACGTGTTATTTAATCCGTTATTTAAACTGCTAAACAGAATTCAATATAGTTACGTAAAAGAACTAAATTGATTATAAAAAAAAACAACATTTTCAGATTTTTTATGAAATATATTTTACATAATAAATAATAGATTTCATTATTATTGAAACACTTGAATACAAAAAAATATGTTTGTAATTTAATACGAATTAAATGCCCCTATACAATTTTAATGCGAAGAAATAAAAAAAATTAATATTATTCTTACGTTAATTAAAACAAAGTGGATAATTATTATAATTAATATATATTATGTTAAAACAAAGTTAACCTTTGTTTTAAATAATTAACTGTACAACATTAAAATGTTAGTTGTTTATTGGCAAATTATTTATAAATGCAGGTTATTTAATAAGAAATAAAACTAATTCATTTAAGCGTAGTAATTTATTTGGTAAATAGTCACTCAGTTACAAACAATAAAACCAAAAATAAATTACAGACTACAAATAACTGAACTTGAATTCTCACTTTGAAATCGTTATACACGTTGTGCGTTATACATGACAGTAAAAAACATTATCAAATTAAAAGTTACCCCGTTACTTCGTACTTTTAGTTCAAAGTTATCTCAACGCTAGCGCCTGTAACGCCTAGCGGTAAGACACTGAACTACTAAAAGATTATCCAAAACGTTATTGGAAATAAAACGTTATTCGTTCTTCATTTAACGTCGTTCTTATCGTGTTAATCGTTATTGCAGTGCGCTTGGCGATTCATTAAAAGCACGATTCTTTAGCCCAGTAACTGTTATTTGTTACTTTTGATAACGGTTATTATAGTTATTCTTCAATAACCGTTATTAAATAACAATTAACAAAATAATGCCCATCAGTAGCCTCGCGGGTTGACTGCCAGTGATGTCAGACCGTCCTTGCTCCAATACAACACTGGCGTTGTCAGTCCAGTAATAGCCTACATAGTAAGCTATGTAATATACAATCCATATTACAATCCATCGATGTAATATACAATCCAATAATAGCCTATACATCGATGTAATGTACAATCCAGTAATAGCCTATACATCGATGTAATGTAAAATCCAGTAATAGCCTATACATCGATGTAATGTACAATCCAGTAATAGCCTATACATCGATGTAATATACAATCCAGTAATAGCCTATACATCGATGTAATGTACAATCCAGTAATAGCCTATACATCGATGTAATGTACAATCCAGTAATAGCCTATACATCGATGTAATGTAAAATCCAGTAATAGCCTATACATCGATGTAATGTACAATCCAGTAATAGCCTATACATCGATGTAATGTAAAATCCAGTAATAGCCTATACATCGATGTAATCGATAGCCTACACATCGATGTAATGTACAATCCAGTAATAGCCTATACATCGATGTAATGTACAATCCAGTAATAGCCTATACATCGATGTAATGTACAATCCAGTAATAGCCTATACATCGATGTAATATACAGTACAGTAATAGCCTATACATCGATGTAATATACAGTACAGTAATAGCCTATACATTAATGTAATATACAGTACAGTAATAGCCTATACATCGATGTAATATACAATCCAGTAATAGCCTATACATTAATGTAATATACAGTACAGTAATAGCCTATACATCGATGTAATATACAATCCAGTAATAGCCTATACATTAATGTAATATACAGTACAGTAATAGCCTATACATCAATGTAATGTACAATCCAGTAATAGCCTATACATCGATGTAATATACAGTACAGTAATAATATACATCGATGTAATATACAATACAGTAATAGCCTATACATTAATGTAATATACAGTACAGTAATAGCCTATACATCAATGTAATGTACAATCCAGTAATAGCCTATACATCGATGTAATATACAGTACAGTAATAGCCTATACATCGATGTAATATACAGTACAGTAATAGCCTATACATTAATGTAATATACAGTACAGTAATAGCCTATACATCGATGTAATATACAATCCAGTAATAGCCTATACATCGATGTAATATACAATCCAGTAATAGCCTATACATCGATGTAATATACAATCCAGTAATATATACTGATGTACTATACAATCCAGTAATACACACTGATGTAATATACAATCCAGTAATAGCATATATATCGATGTAATGTACAGTCCAGTAATAGCCTATACATTGATGTAATATACAATCCAGTAATATATACTGATGTAATATACAATCCAATAATATACATTGATGTAATATACAATCCAGTAATAGCTTATACATCGATGTAATATACAGTCCAGTAATAGCCTATACATTGATGTAATATACAATCCAGTAATATATACTGATGTACTATACAATCCAGTAATACACACTGATGTAATATACAATCCAGTAATAGCCTATACATCGATGTAATATACAATCCAGTAATATACACTGATGTAATATACAATCCAGTAATATACACTGATGTAATATACAATCCAGTAATATACACTGATGTAATATACAATCCAGTAATAGCCTATACATCGATGTAATATGCAATCCAGTAATATATACTGATGTACTATACAATCCAGTAATACACACTGATGTAATATACAATCCAGTAATAGCCTATACATCGATGTAATATGCAATCCAGTAATATATACTGATGTACTATACAATCCAGTAATACACACTGATGTAATATGCAATCCAGTAATATACACTGATGTAATATACAATCCAATAATATACATTGATGTAATATACAATCCAGTAATAGCTTATACATCGATGTAATATACAGTCCAGTAATAGCCTATACATTGATGTAATATACAATCCAGTAATATATATACTGATGTACTATACAATCCAGTAATACATACATGATGTAATATACAATCCAGTAATAGCCTATACATCGATGTAATATGCAATCCAGTAATATATACTGATGTACTATACAATCCAGTAATACACACTGATGTAATATGCAATCCAGTAATATACACTGATGTAATATACAATCCAGTAATAGCCTATACATCGATGTAATATACAGTCCAGTAATATACAATCCAGTAATATACACTGATGTAACATACAATCCAGTAATATATACATGCATTGAGTAATATACAATCCAGAATATACACTCCAATCCAGTAATATGCATTGATGGAATATACACTCCATTAATATACATATACAAAATTGTGAATCATTTTGGGAAAATCCAGAAGGTAGGCAATTTTGGGGAAAATTCAACTAAAGACACGTTCTGGAATAACAGATTGTGTCCTAACGTGCAGTATGTGAGACCGTATTCAAAGCAATCACCGAATTGTAAAACCCAAAGGGAGAGTAAAATTGGAATGTTGAAGACGGTTACGGTTTTGAAAAGTTAAACTCGGAGGTGTATGACTGGTTCGCCCAAAAACAACGCGTTCACGGGATCCGAAGGTTGATTTCAACCTAAAGCGAAGCTCGAAGCTTTTGTCACAAGTTTCCAAGGAGATGATAATATTTTGAAGTTCTACGCCACAACTAAAAACCAGTTCGTGAGTTAAAAGTCCGATCACGGTAAATTTTATTACAATAATTTTCTTTTTATAAAGCCAAAAGTGCTTTCGTGGTAATTAATTAAAAAATGTTTTTTATATGTAATAAAAGCTGTAAAAGCTTTTTTTGTAATTAAAGTGAATTTTCTAAAGCCAAAAGTGCGTCCGTTGCTATTAATATTTTAAAGTGTTATCAAGAAGAACCGACAATTTATAGTCATCGATCGAACTAGCAGTCTGTCACCAGATAGAATTCTATTAGGAAACTTTCGGCATCTTCTAGAAGTTTATGTGCGAAATAAAGGACTTTAGTGTACATGTAAATGTAAATGTCGGAATAAACTGTAATAATAATATATTTTAACATGTACTGTTCGTTTAAAATAACGTATTTTCTTTCTACAATATAGATCCTTGTAAGATATTTAAATTTTTATCTTGGAGCTAGACTCCTTGATTAGCCTCGGGGTAACAACGCCTGCTGGTAAGTTGGTGAATATTCAAGTTTAGGTTCGAACTCTATGTTGTGAATATTAAACAGTACAATAAAGTCCAGGCAATAGGGTCGCCATGCTAGGCAGGTAGTGCGTAGGTTTTAGGCGATGTACCAAACAGACGTGTATTACAAGTATATGGATAAAGAATGTATCGATCTTTAATGTCTGCTGATTGGCTGACATTGGTACATTTATCTGCTTTAAGTAAGCTAAAATAATATAAAATGAAGATCTCTTTAAACAAGAAATGTTCTGGGTTATATTTTTTTAATATTTAAGCTGCACGGATTGCGTCACGCAACTGTCTCGCTGACGTGATGGTAGCGAATTTACTAGTACAATGGTTTTATCTTACGCTTGCTTAAAATTACCATAAATTAGCTTTAGTTCGTAATATAAAAATTAAAAGTACTAACTTGTGCAGTTTTTAACGCTGATTACGGTATAATATCGCGAGCGAGCGTGTACACACGCACGCACGCACACACACACACACACACACACACACACGCACACACACACACACACACACACACACACACACACACACACACACACACACACACACACACACACACACACACACACACACACACACACACACACACACACACACACACACACACACACACACACACACACACACACACACACACACACACACACACACACACACACACACACACACACACACACACACACACACACACACACACACACACACACACACACACACACACACACACACACACACACACATTGTAAGTATACTTTTCAGTCTTGTAGAGTTTAACAATTATGTTATTTGCGCAAGCTAAAATTTGTGGGGAGGCTCAAATTTTCTAATTACACTAAAATCACGAAAATGAATCAAAGACGTTCCACGTTGACCTACAATTCAATATTTTAGAAATTGAAAAAGGAGCCGACTTACAAAATAAATTTATTTCACGTTTAAGCGGCTTTCTGAAATGTGTTATTTTTTTAATTAAATTATAGGAGATGATATCCGAGCCACTGATATTGCCGGCCTACGCCTATTGGGGCAAGTCTTGCTATCGCGGGGCTTTACTGGCGCAGGAAGGGATGTATTTTTCATAAGTACACAAAGGGCGAGGAGGGCGCTGAGAAGGGACGTGGGGGGGACGTGCAGATAACACGGTTCCTTCGTTTATTTCTTCCCTATCTAAATGACCTCAAGGAATAGCTATAGCCTTTATATTTATGTTTGTACGTGAAAAAATAAGACACACTGTCGTATATGATAATGTTTATGTTTGAATGTGGGAAATACTGAATACTGTCATACTTGTTTATTGTTTGTGTGGGAAAAATATTGAACACTGTCATATTTTCATATGTTTATGTTTGTTCGGAAAATATACTGAACACTGTCATACTTTCTTATGTTTATGTTTGTGTGGACAAAATACAGTATAACTGTCATACTTGCTTATGTTTGTGTTTCTATGTGTAAAGTACTGAACACTGTCATACGTTCTTATATTTCTGTTTGTATGTGGAAAATACTGAACACTGTCATACATGCCTATGGTCAAGTTTGCGTGTGGAAAATAATATTGTGCTATATCATTTTTGCTTATGTTTATATTTCTATATGGAAAATACGACAAACTGTCATAATGTTTATGTTTTTATATCATAATTAATTTACGTCTGTATGTCATACTTGCTTATGTTTATTTATTTTTGTTTATTGAAAATACGACATTCTGTCATACTTATTTTAATGTTTGTATGTGGAACAAGTAATATAATTTTTTTTTAAGTCAATTGCTGCTTAGGTCATGCGCTTCCATCACGTCAGCGAGAGCTGCGTACTGCAATTGTTAAAACCAACATAGGATAGAACATAAGGATTAAATCAAATCCTATCGTATAGTCTGTACAAATATGCGATATTAATATTTGACCAAAAAACTTTATTAACATCAAGTGTCATCCACTACAAGTTTTAAAAAAATTATTTGAACTTAAGGGGATGAATAGAAAGTATTTTATTAAAGATTGAAAATTTGAACAAAAATTGAAATATATATTTTTTTTTGTGTTTAACGTCCGACTATTGTGCACACTTGGGCTAATGCAGACGATTGGATGATTTATAGCGTATGAAAATGCCAAGCCCTGGCCTGGAATCGAACCCGGGTCCTCGGGGTGAAAGTACGCTATCAACTAGGCCACCGAGGCGGCAGTTTTAGCTACATATATATATATATATATATATATATATATATATATATATATATATATATATATATATATATATAGGATAGTGTGAACTAATAGTAAAAGCCGCCTCGGTGGCCTAGTTGATAGCGTACTAGACTTTCACCCCGAGGACCCGGGTTCGATTCCCGGCCAGGGCTTGGCATTTTCATACGCTATAAATCATCCCATCGTCTGCATTAGCCCAAGTGTGCACAATAGTCGGACGTTAAAAAAAAAAACTAATAGTAGGAATTGAAAAATAGCATTTACTACCGTATTGGTATGCTAATGTTTCTATGTAATACGTGCTTGTTTGTATTTATATGTGGAATAATAAACATATAATGTGTTACTTATGTTATGTTTGTATGCTGAAAAAACGTAAAAACTGTAATATTTGTTTATATTTTTATGTGAAAGTATTGTAATGTGTGGTTTAAATAAAGAAGTAATTTTATAATATTTAACGTTGCGTCGTTAAAATGATTTTAACACTTAGTACATTGCCTGTAATGATGGAATATTCGTGTTATTAATGCTTATTATTCGAACGTTTGCCATCATGTGAGTACAAAAAACAATTGCACGAGAATTGTAAATCAGCTCTCGAATTCAATTGACTATCCTAAACGTAAAATGTGAAATATGTAACCATACGTGTAGTTAGTCTAAAAAAACAAAGTTTTGCTCAGTACATGTGTGTTTTGACTGCTGTGGGCGTAGCCTTGAGCGTTTATTCTTATTTTTGGTTTTTAGTACTCTAACACAGGAGCGTTTAGGCTTATGTTCTAGTCTCTAAGCTTATTGTTTTAAGTTTGGTCATTGACTATAAACGGACTAGAAGTACAGCCACTATTATAAATGTGTGCTCGATTATAGCGGCTAAAGTTCAAGTAATTGGACTACTTGCCGTTACGAACGCTGCAACCTGCGAGGACAGGAAGGGAGATGTTTGAGAAAATAGACAGTATTATTATCTATTTAACTGTAGTTCAACACTCTAACGCAAGATGGCTCTCGTAAGTTTTATCATTCTGGTACATTTATATCGAATGGTTTGACACTTGAGTGCATGAGTTAATCTACTCACTACATTCTCGAAACGTTGTGTTCTTTATGCTCAAATGATGCCCATATATCAGAATAATAAAAAAATAACAATATCACTTATTACAGTAAATATTATTTTGTTTTGTTTGTGTGTTACAGATTTGATGTGGAATAAATGTAACCTGTGTATTCTACCAGCTTAACAATACTGTAGACTGCAATCGAATAGAAAGGTATTTACTCGAATATTATATGCCTACTAGCATTACCCGTCGCGGCTTCGCCCACGAAACTTAAACTGTTTCAGTAATGTAATAATTTAGAACCGTAAAAAAATATAACCTATTAATAAAAGCGTGATCATCTAAACTCGTGATTATTTTACAGTGATTATGAAAAAATATTATAACCTGAATACGTTGTTTTATTCAAACGTGTTTCATTTGAATTTAAGAAAATCTGATAAAAAATATTTTTCTCCAATAGAAACATTTATACCTCTTTTATATTTTTGTCCTTTTAGGGGATGAATTCGGGGGAATAATGAATTACGTGTAACATAATTTGTGTTTTAGAATATTTTGTTTACTTTTAAGAAAAGTCGATAAAAAATATTTTTCTCCAATGAAAACACTCTTTTTCTCCAATTATACCTCTTTTTTACATGTTTACTCTTCTAGGGAATGAATTCGGAAAAATGTTGAAATATGTGTTTCATTATTTGTGCTTCATAGCATACTTCTACAATATTCGATCCAAAACAAATATTTTTTCAATTGTATACCACTTTTTAAAATTGTCTACCCCCTTTCAATCCTTTTAAGGGATTGGTTTTGGGAAATGGTGAAAAATATATTTCATTATCTATATCTAAGAGTGACTATGTTACGTTTTAAGAACGTCAGACGAAAAATATATTTTTCCAATAAAAATTGTTATATCTCATTTTTGCCTCTTTAGGGGTTGAATACTGGAAAATCGTTTTTCAATGCACCCGTACACATGGTGGTAACCCTGAAAATTTCAAATCTTTAGATATTATAATCTTGCCTATACGTTGATTATTAAAGTTGGACTGGGTAAGTAGTTTAATGGCGTTAAAATCAAATTTTTGCACAATCCTTTCTTAGTGCACCTTGACATTGTTGTAAGAATGTACCTTGAAAATTTCAACTCTAACTATAAATAGGCTGTACGTTGTTTATTAAATATGGACTGGATAAGTAGTTTAATAGCATCAAAATCAAATTTTTGCAAAATAATTTCTTAGTGCACGTCTATATGGTAACATAAATGTACCCTGAAAATTTCAAGTCGCTAGCTAAAATAGTTTTGGCTCTGCGTTGATTATGACTCAGTCAGTCAGTCAGCCAGGACTTCTTCTTTTATATATTAAGATATAAACGTAAAGAAAGATTTTAAAACAGTGTACACAAATTTTATTTTAAATCGACACGTTTATAGAATTTATTTATAATACATTTGGGTTTATTTTCCTTTTATGTAGTTTGTATTCTTATGTAGCTTATTTTAGCCGCCTCGGTGATAGCGTACTGGGCCCGAGGACCAGTTCGATTCCCGGCCAGGGCTTGGCATTTTCATACGCTATAAATCATTCCATCGTCTGCATTAGCCCAAGTGTGCACAATAGTCGGACGTTAAACACCAAAAAAAAAAGTAGCTTATTTTATTTTCCTTTCTACGCGTTTCAGAACGTATGGAAAATGACTGTTGCCTGATTCGAGGTCGTTAATAGAAAATAATATAAAAATACAAAATTATTATTTCACACATATGCGCACTGTATGTATTTAAAGATGTTAGAAAAGGGAATTCCCAGTGCAAATAAAGATACAGTACATTGGTCCTGATTCGTAAAACATATTTTGATAGGTCGGCCGTAGTCAAAAATAATATGCATTAGAATTCCAGGCTTGTGTACACGAGTGAATAATTTCAGTGCCTGGGAAGAATTGTTTCATAAACACGTCAGGGTTTCGTTTTGAAAAAAAAGGTGGCAGTCGCATGATTAATTGGTTAACTGCAATATTTTAATTTGGAAAGGCAGGTTGTTTGGAATTATAAGATTGTTTGGAATTAAAAATTGTTACACAGTTAACACTTGTCATAAAACTAAATACTAATAAATAAAGTTGGACTGGGTAAGTAGTATAATGACGTTTAAAATAATTTAAATATTTATTATTCACACCTACCAATATATAATAAACGTATAAAACGTCACTGTTACACAGTTAACACTTGACAGAAAACTAAATAATTAAGTTGGACTGGGTAAGTAATATAATGGCGCGAACATACAAGTTTTCACTTCAAAAATACATTTTAAAACAAAAATATATACAAGAGCGTGATGCATGACGGCAAACTGAATTTTTTTCCCGTGAAAAACATACATCCATACCCCGCCATAAGAAGTAGTATATAAGTATATGCTATATGTATATAAGAGCGTGATGGCAAACTGAATTTGTTTCCCGTGCAAAACATACATTAATACCCCGCCATAAGAAGTATTCACTTCAAAAGTTAACGCTAGTTTACGAAGACTTTGGTCGCTGGTTGCGTTCAAAAGGGAAAAAACAAAAAATGTACTATGTAAACTTTATGAATTTTACGGCGGTCAGGGTTCTTTTTTGTTGTACTCGTTTGAAGGTCCCGGTTCTTAATGGAAATTCGTTAACGATGTATTAAAGTCTTTAAGTTTTATACACTATCACCGTACTTAATACTTCGTGTACTGATAAAGTAACGGGGGGAAATACTTGTAAGATAATATTCGGTCTACAATTCTGCTAAACATCGATGCCCTATCTGTGCTTTATCTGTCCAAATGGAACAGCTCTTATCTACGATAACACACATGCACAGTTTGAACTGTAACATTGGAATTTATCCAGCGGAACGGCGCTACTATTCATTATTTATTTACTCTTTTGACCTTGACCTTTCAATTTATGACATCACTGCTCCAGTAGGAACATCTGTTTTTTAATCTTTCAAAAGTAGTTAGTCTCTGAATTTGTGTGTTTCTTTTATATACAAAACTAGTTTTGTTCCGAGTTTGATAAAAATTTTACTCATTTGACTTTCAAAACTAAGAGGAATAACGTCACCATGAGATTTGGAAACACATCCCTCTTTCCCACTCCTTAAAGCATTTTTGGTACTTCTCGATGAAATTTTACTCATTTGACTTTCAAAACTAAGAGGAATAACGTCACCATGAGATTTGGAAACACATCCCTCTTTCCCACTCCTTAAAGCATTTTTGGTACTTCTCGATGAAATTTTACTCATTTGACTTTCAAAACTAAGAGGAATAACGTCACCATGAGATTTGGAAACACATCCCTCTTTCCCACTTTTGGTACTTCTCGATAAAGCATTTTTTCAAAACTAAGAGGAATAACGTCACCATGGTACTTCTCGATGAAATTTTACTCATTTGACTTTCAAAACGAGATAAAGGTTACTGACTACATGAGATTTCGAAACAAAACCCTCTTACCACTCCTCAAAGCAGTATTTTGGCACTTCTCGTTGAAATTTTACTGATTTGACTTTCAAAACAAGAGAAAGGTCTACATGAAATTTTGAAATCAATCCATTTTTCCCACTCCTTAAAGCAGTATTTTGGTACTTCTCGATGAAATTTTACTCATTTGACTTTCAAAACAAGAGGAAAGACACTGCCTACATGAAATTTCGAATCCAATTCCTTTTTTCTACTCCTTAAAACAGTCGGCGATGATAACCTTAACGGTTTTTCGCCGGAAAAAAAATCCTTAAAACAGCATTTTGGTACGTCTTCACGAAATTTTGTACATTAGACGTTGAAAGTAAGAGGAAATTACTGCCTTCGTCAGTTTTTCGTGAAAAGTTAAAAAACGGTGAAAAATAGTTAAATTGGATCGTACTTTTCCGAAAGCTAGTAAATTTGTTTTCTAAGTGCATATTGATTTAAATTTGTTGCGCTACTTTCTTCGAAATGTAGGTCTATTTCACAAATAATATTGAGAACGGTAAATACCTCTGTTATTTCATGTTAGGAACCGTTTTTCATAACTTTTCAATGCAATTTAAAAATATAATCTTCATGTCATGTACGCTTAAATGCGCAAATTACAACTCCGACACAGCTGCCACGGTGTTTCCTGTCCGACAGCCCGCATCGTTTGTGACTATTTGACAGGTACAACAGTTGAGTTATGTTTTAAGATGAAAAGCACACGTTAGACTATCATCGTCTCGTACCCACTGTACCAGGCAAGTCTCTTAAACCACAGAAAAAAATACATCCATTCATTTTTCTGTGTTGAAAGTTAGAGTTAAAAAAACATTCTCATACGCAAACTAATGTTCCTAGAATAAAATCTAGAGTACGTGTGAAGCGTCCGGGGGAACGGTCCGCTCTTTTTCTTTCCACCACGAGAGGGTGACAAAACGTACCCACTATACTTAGAATATAATGAATTCTTTTTTTACCGTGATCTAACCAACTGACTGCCAGCGAAGGGTTTGCTAATTATTTCAGATTATTTTGGATGCAACAAAAAACACATTAATGCTTACGAGGTGTGTGTGTGTGTGTGTGTGTGTGTGTGTGTGTGTGTGTGTGTGTGTGTGTGTGTGTGTGTGTGTGTGTGTGTGTGTGTGTGTGTGTGTGTGTGTGTGTGTGTGTGTGTGTGTGTTTGTGTGTGTGTGTGTGTTTTTGTGTGTGTGTGTGTGTGTGTGTGTGTGTGTGTGTGTGTGTGTGTGTGTGTGTGTGTGTGTGTGTGTGTGATCGCATGTATGTTTGCGCGCATATTATGTAAAGATCCATTTAAACCTACAGAATATGCACTACCTCATTCTTTAAACAGAAATTTAACATTACTGTATTATTAATGTTTGTGTTTTTTTTTAAATAAAATACACACTATTCCAGAAAAGAACAAAAGAATCGTTCTTTTGTTAAATCCAATCACACTAGCATGGGCTTGGGACGGACTAAACCCAAATTTTACTTTTATATTATATTTTTATTTTTTATAAGCATATAAAAAACAGCATTTAAATGAAGGGCAAGTTGGTCGTGTAAGATTTATTCCAAGTTCTTTGAATATGAAAGAGCTATCAAGAAGCACCTAGATTCCCATTTGCTTTATACTCGTACTTCGTGGTTGTTCTTTGAAAAGGGCTCGGTGGCCGATGTGGCTAAAACACCGGACAATCTAATTCGTCTCTGAACAGCGCCCTTCAAGGTTCTTAGTTCGTGCAGCAGTTACTCGCATTGTTTTAGCCTTACCATTAGCGCTGATCCATCGTCCTCATAAGTCGTAACTGATATAAAAGTACGAACGTTCTTTTTGAACCTTTAATGTTCACATCGTTCTTCATAAAAGCATAACTGTTTTTCTCTCCTCTTTCCAACCATCACCACGTCGTGTCACTACGCAGTGTAGATTATAAGGATACATTATGCAAGTAGATATCGACCTAACTGGTAGGTTATGTGGCGAAAACCAAGTGGCCCATTTTGTCGCAGTGTAAATTATAAGGATACATTATGCAGGTAGATATCTTAATTAGTAGGTTATGTGGCGAAAACCAAGTGGTACATTTTGTCGCAGTGTAAATTATAAGGATACATTATGCAGGTAGATATCTTAATTAGTAGGTTATGTGGCGAAAACCAAGTGGTACATTTTGTCGCAGTGTAAAATATAAGGATACATTATGCAGGTAGATATCTTAATTAGTAGGTTATGTGGCGAAAACCAAGTGGTTCATTTTGTCGCAGTGTAAATTATAAGGATACATTATGCAGGTAGATATCTTAATTAGTAGGTTATGTGGCGAAAACCAAGTGGTACATTTTGTCGCAGTGTAAATTATATGGATACATTATGCAGGTAGATATTTTAATTAGTAGGTTATGTGGCGAAAACCAAGTGGTACATTTTGTAGCAGTGTAAATTATATGGATACATTATGCAGGTAGATATTTTAATTAGTAGGTTATGTGGCGAAAACCAAGTGGCCCATTTTGTCGCAGTGTAAATTATATGGATACATTATGCAGGTAGATATTTTAATTAGTAGGTTATGTGGCGAAAACCAAGTGGCCCATTTTGTCGCAGTGTAAATTATATGGATACATTATGCAGGTAGATATTTTAATTAGTAGGTTATGTGGCGAAAACCAAGTGGCCCATTTTGTCGCAGTGTAAATTATATGGATACATTATGCAGGTAGATATTTTAATTAGTAGGTTATGTGGCGAAAACCAAGTGGTACATTTTGTCGCAGTGTAAAATATAAGGATACATTATGCAGGTAGATAACTTAATTAGTAGGTTATGTGGCGAAAACCAAGTGGTACATTTTGTCGCAGTGTAAATTATAAGGATACATTATGCAGGTAGATATCTTAATTAGTAGGTTATGTGGTGAAAACCAAGTGGCCCATTTTGTCGCAGTGTAAATTATATGGATACATTATGCAGGTAGATATCAATTAGTAGGTTATGTGGCGAAAACCAAGTGGCCCATTTTGTCGCAGTGTAAATTATATGGATACATTATGCAGGTAGATATTTTAATTAGTAGGTTATGTAGCGAAAACCAAGTGGCCCATTTTGTCGCAGTGTAAATTATATGGATACATTATGCAGGTAGATATTTTAATTAGTAGGTTATGTGGCGAAAACCAAGTGGTACATTTTGTCGCAGTGTAAAATATAAGGATACATTATGCAGGTAGATATCTTAATTATTAGGTTATGTGGCGAAAACCAAGTGGTACATTTTGTCGCAGTGTAAATTATAAGGATACATTATGCAGGTAGATATCTTAATTAGTAGGTTATGTGGCGAAAACCAAGTGGTACATTTTGTCGCAGTGTAAATTATAAGGATACATTATGCAGGTAGATATCTTAATTAGTAGGTTATGTGGCGAAAACCAAGTGGTACATTTTGTCGCAGTGTAAAATATAAGGATACATTACGCAGGCAGATATCTTAATTAGTAGGTTATGTGGCGAAAACCAAGTGGTACATTTTGTCGCAGTGTAAATTATAAGGATACATTATGCAGGAAGATATCTTAATTAGTAGGTTATGTGGCGAAAACCAAGTGGTACATTTTGTCGCAGTGTAAAATATAAGGATACATTACGCAGGCAGATATCTTAATTAGTAGGTTATGTGGCGAAAACCAAGTGGTACATTTTGTCGCAGTGTAAAATATAAGGATACATTACGCAGGTAGATATCTTAATTAGTAGGTTATGTGGCGAAAACCAAGTGGTACATTTTGTCGCAGTGTAAAATATAAGGATACATTACGCAGGCAGATATCTTAATTAGTAGGTTATGTGGCGAAAACCAAGTGGTACATTTTGTCGCAGTGTAAAATATAAGGATACATTACGCAGGCAGATATCTTAATTAGTAGGTTATGTGGCGAAAACCAAGTGGTACATTTTGTTGCAGTGTAAAATATAAGACATTATTACAGTAGGCAGATATCTTAATTAGTAGGTTATGTGGCGAAAACCAAGTGGTACATTTTGTCGCAGTGTAAAATATAAGGAGACATTATGCAGGTAGATATCTTAATATTATAGGTTATATGGCGAAAACCAAGTGTATATTTATCGCAGTGTAAATTATAAGGAGACATTATGCAGGTAGATATCTTAATTATAGGTTATGTGGCGAAAACCAAGTGGTACATTTTTATCGCAGTGTAAATATAAGGAGACATTACGCAGGCAGATATCGACATAACTGATAGTAGTATATTTGTGGAGTAATATTTTGTTACTGGCACATTTTATCGCAGTGTAAATTATAAGGAGACATTACGCAAGTAAATATCGACATAACTGATAGGTTATAACGCGATAACCGAGTAGTATATTTTGCCATTGGCACGTTTTATCACAGTATAAATTATAAAGAGACATTACGCAAGTAGATATCGACGTAACTGATAGGTTATGTCGCGAAAATCAAGTGGTATATTTTGTTACTGGCATGTTTTATCACAGTATAAATTATAAGGAGACATTACGCAAGTAAATATCGACATAACTGATAGGTTATAACGCGATAACCGAGTAGTATATTTTGCCATTGGCACGTTTTATCACAGTATAAATTATAAAGAGACATTACGCAAGTAGATATCGACGTAACTGATAGGTTATAACGCGATAACCGAGTTGTATATTTTGCCATTGGCACGTTTTATCACAGTATAAATTATAAGGAGACATTACGCAAGTAGATATCGACGTAACTGATAGGTTATATCGCGAAAACCAAGTAGTATATTTTGTCACTGGCACGTTTTATCGCAATGTGTAAATTATAAGGAGACATTACACAAGTAGATATCGACGTAACTGATAGGTTATAACGCGATAACCGAGTGGTATATTTTGCCACTGGCACGTTTTATCACAGTATAAATTATAAGGAGACATTACGCAAGTAGATATCGACGTAACTGATAGGTTATAACGCGATAACCGAGTAGTATATTTTGCCACTGGCACGTTTTATCACAGTATAAATTATAAGGAGACATTACGCAAGTAGATATCGACGTAACTGATAGGTTATAACGCGATAACCGAGTAGTATATTTTGCCACTGGCACGTTTTATCACAGTATAAATTATAAGGAGACATTACGCAAGTAGATATCGACGTAACTGATAGGTTATAACGCGATAACCGAGTAGTATATTTTGCCACTGGCACATTTTATTGCAGTATAAATTATAAGGAGACATTACGCAAGTAGATATCGACGTAACTGATAGGTTATAACGCGATAACCGAGTAGTATATTTTGCCACTGGCACATTTTATTGCAGTGTAAATTATAAGGAGACATTACGCAAGTAGATATCGAAGTAACTGATAGGTTATAACGCGATAACCGAGTAGTATATTTTGCCACTGGCACGTTTTATCACAGTATAAATTATAAGGAGACATTACGCAAGTAGATATCGACGTAACTGATAGGTTATAACGCGATAACCGAGTAGTATATTTTGCCACTGGCACGTTTTATCACAGTATAAATTATAAGGAGACATTACGCAAGTAGATATCGAAGTAACTGATAGGTTATAACGCGATAACCGAGTAGTATATTTTGCCACTGGCACATTTTATTGCAGTGTAAATTATAAGGAGACATTACGCAAGTAGATATCGAAGTAACTGATAGGTTATAACGCGATAACCGAGTAGTATATTTTGTTACTGGCACATTTTATTGCAGTGTAAATTATAAGGAGACATTACGCAAGTAGATATCGAAGTAACTGATAGGTTATAACGCGATAACCGAGTAGTATATTTTGTTACTGGCACATTTTATTGCAGTGTAAATTATAAGGAGACATTACGCAAGTAGATATCGAAGTAACTGATAGGTTATAACGCGATAACCGAGTAGTATATTTTGTTACTGGCACATTTTATTGCAGTGTAAATTATAAGGAGACATTACGCAAGTAGATATCGAAGTAACTGATAGGTTATAACGCGATAACCGAGTAGTATATTTTGTTACTGGCACATTTTATTGCAGTGTAAATTATAAGGAGACATTACGCAAGTAGATATCGACGTAACTGATAGGTTATATCGCGAAAACCAAGTAGTATATTTTGCCACTGGCACGTTTGTCTGCACACTGAGGGAACTATTCGGTCCTCCTTTTTTTTCTACCACGATTGTTTCTAAGTGACCAACTAAGGTCAGACCGTTTTAAAAGGTTAGACTGTATAAGTATCGATCCACCGAATCAGTTTGCTCCCAAGTCCTACAACCGCGCAACATAAACCTTTATAAAATCGTTCTTTACGCGACGTTAGCACTTTTGCGTAGCTTTGTCAGGGTTTTATTATAAAAAAAAATGTTTTATCATAACGTGGGATTTGACACGCTGACGGTCATGACAAATGATAAAACGGAACATACCTAATTTTGACCAGAATTTAAAGATATTTTTATACAATAGGAAAGTAACATTAGCTCACTATAATATATTTGTATGTTCAATTATACTTCATTTATATATTCACTTAGTAGGTTCATTATCATCTGTTCGCTTATATTGTTAATACCACAACCGAAACATTATTCTCGAGGTTAACAATGACGTCTGAAATTCTACGTAATATTTAATTCGTCGTACAAAACAGTGCGTTCATTGTGTAACAATACACAAGAGACAAGTTGCAAGTAGTCACATAACCGGAAGTATTATCCCTCTAAGTTAGCGCTACAGCGTAGTTAGCTTTAAACCGGAAGTTTATAATTAATGCATATAACGACACATTGTTAGGACAGGTAGTAAGGAATATCTTAATGCGACAGAGACGCATCTATAACAAGATCAGTCGGGGTAGTGTGTACTTTGTAGTCCTAATTAAAAGTGAGCAAAGTTTTCTGACATTTCAGTTATAAATTTTAATGACAAAATGTCGCTGTTTGGATATCGTGTTGTTATTTGAAACGGGGGTGTTTACAGGCAGGGATCGTGCCCTCATCGACGATATTCAGAAACTTTTGGTGTTGTGTTTTGTGTTTTAGCAAGCTCACGTTTGCGATTTTAGTCTGATTTGATTTTTAATTGGCTCAAAAATCTGTTTTGGTAAGAGCTTGGACAAGATCGTTAAACAGTTTCAAAATGGCGACCATTTCAAATTTTAAAAAATCGTTACTTTTTGGTCTTAAATATTTCGCAGATCGTTGATAACTGCGTGAATTACTATTTTGAATTGTAAAAATCCGTTGAAAATAATCAACTTAATTTCGCGGTGGTGATGGTGCATTCTTACTTTCTATGTAATTTAAAAGTTTAAAATGATAATGTATATGCAGTTTTCAATGCTAATTATGATGGTGTTCAGAATTTCAATAAAAATAAGAGAAAGAAAAATACTTTGAAAATTCGCTTACATCACTTCAACGTGAGAGTTCCGTGACAAGATTTTTTTTTGTTATAACTTGCTTGTAAATGGTCTGTAAAACGTTATTTTGGTAGGCTATAGTAACACTGCATTTTTCAAATTATTCTACACTTAAATATGAAAGTGAACTTATAATAGCCGTTCCAATAGCTATTTCCAATGGAAATTTTCGTAAATCACAAATAAATGAAACACATACAGTAAATATTGAAAACAAAATTTTTAATGTTTATGTTCGGTGAAAATTGAATTTTTTTTTTAACGTCCGACTATTGTGCACACTTGGGCTAATGCAGACGATGGGATGAATTATAGCGTATGCATATACCAAGCCCTGGCCGGGAATCGAACCCGGGTCCTCGGGGTGAAATCCCAGTACGCTATTAACTAGGCCACCGAGGCGGCGTCTGAGAAAGTAGCAGTACTAGATAACTATTTAACTGTAGTTGAATACTCTGCCGCAAGATGCCACCAGCAGCGAAGCTCAAATACCCTCCATAAGGGTTATCATTATAGGACGTTTATATTCATTGCTTGTGTCGAGCACATCAGTTACTATAGTTATAAAATAATAAGATTATTTATATCCATTTTTAATTGTCAATTCTGCCTTCTATGAACTACGTAATACAATTCACTGCTTTATCCTATCGCTTCTTTCGCTTCCTTCAACTTATATTTTGAATTTCCTTTTAACTTGTTTTTTTAACACAATTCACTTTTTCTGCGTCATCCTTTCGTTCATTTTACTTACTTCAACTTATATTTCGGATTTTTTTACTGGTTTTTCATTTCCTCAAAGTGTTTATCTCTGCTAACTTGTATCGTTTTCTGTCTTAAATTTCGAGTGCTGTAGTACAAACGCTGCTTATTTCACGTGATTATTTCCATTATATATATATATATATATATATATATTTCTGTTACACTTTTCACTTACTATTCAGCGATTTATTATGCATCATTGTTCCCTTCCTTTAACCTTATTTCTGGCACACAAGGACGGCGGAAACGTTTGAGAAAATGGGCAGTACTGTTATCTATTTAATTGTAGTTGAACATTTTGCCGCAAGATGCCACCAGCAGCGCGCGCTCATCTTTCATAACAGTTATAATTCTAGTACGTTTATATTCAATGCCTGAATTCACAAAACCGCTTTCCAAAATATCAGCATCAATAAAATGACTGCACCTAAACATTATTTCTTTTCTTAATTTCCTTTCTTCGGAATTCGAGTTCATGGTGCTGAAATCGAGACGGCTGCAATTGAAAAAGCTTTTTTTAATGTGCTACTAATAAAAACGGTTATTAAAAATCACCAGTAAGTGACAAATGATATGGAGTCATTAAACTGAGCGTTTAGCGCGGCGCGTCATACAGTACATAATTAACCGACGACATTCGCAGGCAGGCGTTCAGGATGTCATCGTTAATCATAGTACCTGCCTAATATTCTGTCACTGGGTGACCTTGAGTAATTAGTTAATACGGCATTATTCATCACTAAAACGTCCTTGAAAGGGGGCGAAGCGGGAACACAGCGAAGTGTTGAAAACGGATTTTAATATACAATGCTAAGTGCAAAATTAAAATTTTCAATTTTGGAATATATTTACTATTTATAGGAATAGAAAGACACACAGAAGTCAGAGAATGTAATCAGTTTCTTCAGAAGAAGAATCACGGCACGCAGCTGTCTCGTTGACGCGATTAAAGGGGATTTTCAAAAATAATTTCTTATCTTAACCTCTTTGTAAAAATCCGATTTCGTTATCATAATCAGCATTAAAACTTACATATATTAGCATTTTAAACTTTCAATGAATTGACGTGAAATCAATTCCATTTGCAAAATTTTAAATGCGAATTTCAGCAGTTTTTGACGTTGATTGCGGTGATGGAATCGAATTTTCAAAATAATTTAAAGAAAAGAAGTTACGAATTTTTTAAAATATTTGAAATTGCCGTCATTTTAGAACGAATTTTTCTGGTTTAAAAAATTCTCAAGCTATTATTGTAAATGATTTTTGTGCCAAGCTTGAATAAAAATGGATCAAAATTGCGACACACACACACACACACACACAAATATAAAAATTCTAACTACCTATCAAAAAGTGATCTATAGTCTAGAGGTCGGGATTAGCGCTCATTTAAAGGCCCGGGTCTGGGTTTTACCACGATGGCCGCTACAATAGTTCATTTTCCGATGAAAAAAGTGCTAGTGTTTGAAAAGTTCAAATTGCCAGCGAACTTTAGTTGCAAATGCTAGAGAATTATTTGTAGCTGGTGTAATCGTTTGCCTATCTGAAACAGCCGCCTCGGTGGCCTAGTTGATAGCGTACTGGACTTTCACCCCGAGGACCCGGGTTCGATTCCCGACTCCAGGACTTGGCATTTTCATACGCTATAAATCATCCCATCGTCTGCATTAGTCCAAGTGTGCACAATAGTCGGACGTTAAACACAAAAAAAATGCTTAACTGAAATAAGTAATGTTTTTCAAAATCGGAAGTAATTAATCATAAAATATGACAACAGCCATACTTTCATATTACTGATAGATGACAGCTGTTTTTATTACTTTAGTTTGACTTAAAATAATTAATAAATGTGTCGAAAATCATTTCACAAACATTATCGCATTCAATTGTTTATCCCGGGTTCGATTCCCGGCCAGGGCTTGGTATTTTCATACGCTATAAATCATCCCATCGTCTGCATTAGCACAAGTGTGCACAATAGTCGGACGTTAAACACACACAAAAAAACTTAAAAAATACGGTTTGGAAGCTACAGAGAAAACACAAACGGAAAATCCGATCTGATTTCTCAAAAGCAGTTTATCAGATTTCTTTCAAATTATCGTCATGCATAAAGATTTATAACTCAAGTCAGTGTAGCAAATTTGAAATAAAAGGAATTGACTACAGCCTGCAAGAGTTGCTCACTATAAAGGAAAATACGACGGTAATCAGGGTTTATATTCCTCCTTTTTCAACTTACATCCGAACCGTAAATTTCTTTCAGTTCAAATTTACAGCGCTAACCTTCACGTATGGTCTAAATTGAGCGAAATCTAATAATTCGATTTTTAATAACTTTGGCCAATTCCAGTTTTTCGATTCGTTTTTAACTTAATTTTTTTGTGGACATACGTTTTGTTCCGGTAGTTACGGACTATATTTCAACGAAATCGTAAGAATCGATTATCAGAAAATTATTTTTTTTAATTTAGTCCCGAAATGTGTTTGACTATTTTTGAAATATTTAAAATTAGTCTAGAGATATGGAGACCACCAGGAATGTTTATAGAGATCAATGTAAAATCTACTTTCTTAGATTTAAGATCCTGACAGCTGATACGCAATGATCGATTCACAATCGCAATAGTTTCATATAGACCTCTATGTATCGCACGAAAGTAAAAAAAATTAGAAAACAATTATTGGATCGCTGTTATGAATGAAACTCTTCAGAATAAAATATACTGGTTAAAAGAAATGAAGAACTTGAATTACGAAGAAAGGAAATTAAGAAAAGAAATGATGTTTAGGTGCAGTCATTCTATTGACGCTGATCTTTTGCGAAGCGGTTTTGTGATGCAGGCATTAAATATAAACGTACTAGAATTATAACTGTTATGAGAGCTGAGCGCGCGCTGCTGGTGGCATCTTGCGGCAAAATGTTCAACTACAATTAAATAGATAACAGTACTGCCCATTTTCTCAAATGTTCCCGTTGTCCTTGTATGCCAGAAATAAGGTTAAAGGAAGGGAACAATGATGCATATTAAACCACTGAATAGTAAGTGAAAAGTGTAACAGAAATAAAATGAAAAAATATATATAATGGAAATAATCACGTGAAATAAGCAGCGTTTGCACTACAGTACTCGAAATTTATGACAGAAACCGATACAAGTTAGCAGAGATAAAGACTTTGAAGAAATGAAAAACCAGTAAAAAAATCAGAAATATAAGTTGAAGTAAGTAAAATGAACGAAAGGATGACGCAGGAAATTTGAATTGTGTTAAAAAAAACAGTTAAAAGGAAATTCAAAATATAAGTTGAAGGAAGTGAAAGAAGCGAAAGGATAAAGCAGTGAATTGTATTACGTAGTTCAAAGAAGGCAGAATTGACAATTAAAAATGGATCTTATTATTTTATAACTATAGTAACTGATGTGCTCGACACAAGCAATGAATATAAACGTCCTATAATGATAACCCTTATGGAGGGTATTTGAGCTTCGCTGCTGGTGGCATCTTGCGGCAGAGTATTCAACTACAGTTAAATAGCTAGCTAGTACTGCTACTTTCTCAGACGCCGCCTCGGTGGCCTGTTTGATACTGGGCTTTCACCCCGAGGACCCTGGTTCTATTCCCGGCCAGAGCTTGGCATTTTCATACGCTATAAATCATCCCATCGTCTGCATTAGCCCAAGTGTGCACAATAGTCGGACGTTAAACACAAAAAAAAGTCTTCCCCTCTGCCCTTGCAATTTTCACGTTCGTAGCGGCAGACAGTCCAACTACTTGGACTTTAGCCGTTGATATTAAGCACGCTTTTGTAATGGTGGCTGTACTTCTAGTCCGTTTATATATTCAGTGATGTAGGCGTTATTCAGGTGCTGAATAACGTGTAAGAGATATCTTTCACAACAGCACCGGAAAATCATCAGGAAATAAAATAAAATTTGTTAAATAAACACTGCCTACATCATGGCATGCCTTTGGAGAAGTGCAGGTGGTTAGTAAAACTAAGAGCTGACTTATTGAAAGCCCACTTGAGACCTTTTAAAAGTATTGAAATGTTCCCTGTGTAACTCAGACAAAATAGAAGATTTATTTTACTTGCTTGCGGTGTGTCCCGTTTTAACTGAGCTGAAAAAGAAGATGGCTTAAGACGAACATAGGCGGAGTATCGACTCGAAGTGTTGCATGGGAAAATTGTATCCTGTACTTGCTTGGCAGTACAGGTCTAATGTGGTGAGCGAGTGGAATTATTGTTTGATTAAAAAAAAAAATGCGGGCTACACTCCGGGAGTGCCGACAGAAGTGAGAACTTGAACAATAACGTTGTGCATTTTTGAATGTTTAGGAATGTTTAGGGAATAATTTCCTAAACTACCTAAATAAAATGAACTGAGCCTTATATTAGGTATAAATATTGTAATCTGACTAAAATAATTTATTTTTCTTTACTGTTTATTTAAGGATTTTGAAAACAAAAATCTATATAAAAACACGTGCTCTTTATACTTTGTGAACTACGTATATACTGTACAAAAACCACATATATACGTAGAGTATAGAACTAGAAAGAGACAAATGCCAGTATACGATTCGAATTATATATATATATATATATACACCATAATTTTATATGAAAGGATATATAGGCCCTATATATATATATATATATATATATATATATAGTATATGCGCGTGGCGTGCGTTCTATACTATTTATATATACACATATATACATTATATATCTCATGGAAGCGGTGACAGTGTCGCTATAAAACCTGACTCGAGTTCAATGGTTTTTGCCCATCCAAAAAGTGCCCAACGATATATACGAGTAGTATAGGCCTATAGGCGTGCATTCTATACTATTTTATATCCTATACACAGTATACATTAACAGGATATAATTAGCGTACTATACATTAACAGGAAAGCCTAGTTGATAGCGTACTAGGCTTTCACCCCGAGGACCCGGGTTCGATTCCCAGCCAGGGCTTGGCATTTTCATATACTATAAATCATCCCATCGTCTGCATTAGCCCAAGTGTGCACAATAGTCGGACGTTAAACACAAAAAAAATGCCTAACTGAAATAAGTAATGTTTTTCAAAATCGGAAGTAATTAATCATAAAATATGACACAGCAATACTTTCATATTACTGACAGATGGCAGCTGTTTTTATTACTTTAGTTTGACTTATATTTAATTAATAAATGTGTCGAAAATCATTTCACAAACATTATCGCATTCAGTTGTTTATCCCGGGTTCGATTCCCGGCGAGGGCTTGGCATTTTCATACGCATTATCTGCATCATATTCTTATCATCATTATCCCATCATCTGCATTAGCACAAGTGTGCACAATAGTCGGACGTTAAACACCAAAAAAAAAAAAAAACTTAAAAAATACGGTTTGGAAGCTACAGAGAAAACACAAACGGAAAATCCGCCAATCTCATACAAAAAAACAGGCCAATCTCATGGTAGCGGTGACGGTGTCGCTATAAAATCTGACGCGAGTTCAATGCTTTTTGCCCATCCAAAAAAGTGCACAACGTCGCTAAAGAAGTTTTCACTTCAAAAAACCGTTGAAGTGAATATTTTTTATAACGTTTGGAGTTTTCAACTGTACAAAAAGTCTTTATTTGTTAAATTTTGTATACATTTTTTTGCTGAGTTTAGTGTTTTTGAGTAAAAGATAGAAAAAATTATTTATTTTTGAAATGCGATTTGCCTAACGGTCATCGGCTATGAATGTATTTTTATATTTAATTGTATTTAATTTAATTAATTAATTAGTGTACCAGGGGGCTCACATTATGAAAGTTTTAAGTAAACACAGCCTTTTGAATAAGTATTTCATTTTCTTTAATTGATACAAACATGTTAATTGATTTAGTTATCCTTGAAAAGGCTACATACCGTCCGTGAGTAAAGACGGTATTTGGTAAATACAATCCTGATCTTTGAAGTGTTTGTCCAGGTGACTTGTTTATAGTAAAAGCAAAGAAGCTTGATAACTTCTAACTGTACATTTTAGTTGTACTTCGTATTCTATGATGTCCGTATTAACAATAGATAAATAGATAAATGCACTATGGAAAGAGAAATCACAAATATATTTTTGTAAAAACAGTGTTTAAAATATGCGTTTGGTATTCGAAATGCTTGTCACGGCTTGTACGACGGGCAGGGATAGAGGATTGTCAGTAGGGCCATATAACCTATAAGTTTAATGAGTTTTAAGTAAATATTGATATTGTTCTAGGCACGTTATGCAAAAATGGGGCATTTTTAATCGATTGTCTATTTGTGATTAATAAGTTAGTTTCGTAAAATATACAAAATATTGTTTGATTTGTGATGCCGTTTGCCTGTGAGAGTTAAAAGTGTATTTTATGTTAAAATTGTTCACAAACAGTAAGTTTAGCTCAATGTCGTTTTGCAATGTCAGAAGCCTGTTAGATACCTCATTTATGCCTGTACGAACAGTATGTGCTGGGAAAAAGGGATTTTGACTCGAGAAATAATATACGTAATTGTGTAAATTTGGTTACAATTAACACCAAATATCTATTAATTAATTTCAGGTTACTTTTCCTTTGTAAGTATGCAGTCAGAGAATCGTGTTTTGGAATTTAAAATCCGTTTATTAGCTGTACGACAAATTTAAAAATTAATTTTTCATTAAAAAAATGTCCATCATTTTATTTTAAAACGCCAACTGCTCCTGTTATTTAAGGACAGGTCGCACCTTGCCTCTGAATAATCACCATATTATGCAGAGTGAGGCATTGCCTACTTTATCCTACGTTAGAAACACCTGCTCACTAACTCACCAGCTCACTGGCTCACCGGCTCGGCAAGACAAATTTCCATGCCTCCTTAATCGCCGTAACATTACTTACGCAATGCTGAACTGAATGCTGAAACCTATACTAGTTTCTTACTATACAAGTACTTAATGATCGTGAAAAATCGATCTATTTGATATATCGATTGTGATAGTATATTGATACTGTTTTATATATACTGGAAACTAAACCGATTGCCTGTTGATCGATTTTTATAGAATTTGGCATGTTGGCATAAATCTGGTTTGTCTAAATATCTCGGCACCAGTGTTTTATTAGAACATATTTTTGTTTTAAGCTCAAGTTTTCGAATGTTTATTTCTTACGTGCTCAATTCGTCTAGGTATAAATAAATCTGTTCCTGGTAGATTCGTAGTCACTTCAAGAGCTGTCGACATAAAACCAGAAATCTGAAATTTTTGTCAAAAATGTCTTCATCGAATCTTTCTCAAATCGTCTTCTCAGAGATCATACATTTAAGTACGCTTTTGGCAATCTCAAGATGACCTAACTGGTTCTTATCTTTTTTCATATACCTGCTCTTGTGTTAGATTTTTTTTCATCCCAAGTCAAGTGAAACCAAAGTACACCGAAGACTGTGGTTAAGAGGGAGCTCGGACAGTATGAGGACTCTGGGTACCAGGCGACCTCCAGCTACCTGTGCATGAGGGACTCTGTATGGGTGGACTTTTTATGACTGGAAAAAACAGCAAACCGTCGACAAAAACTGTTGAACAGACGAAGGTGGACCTGGGGAGTTAAATTGCATCGAAGTAAAGGAAACTAGGGATGTACCTAACCCAATCCAATCACGAACTGAAAATAAAGTAGGCGCTAGCAAAAGGTTTTCAGTTAAACGTAGAAGCAGATCTTCTAGGAATCAAACCTTCGAGATGAGAAATGCTGTCCTTGTCGGGTGGACGAGAACTTCAAGACTGGGGGAAATGTACTATGAACAAATAGGGCGTAAACTATGAGAGACTGTTAAGGAAATGCAAATTCCAGCAGGAGCCGAAGGGTTCCTGGCTCTGAGGACCTCCAGCAGAATGAACCAACCATAAACTCTAACGGATCAATAAATCGGTTCTCAAATTGTATCATAAATTCATGACTGAAATCAGCTTACCTAATGAATCAAATTTACACCATAAACGATTTTATTTCAGCTTTGATTTAAAATTATGAACTTTCATATTTTATATACGGGTTTGGAGAATATTCTTTGAAGAAATATTCAGAAAAAGTAATATGCTAATTTTGTTTAATAGCAACGTGTTAGAAGATTTTAAAAGTAACCCAAACAAATCGTCGCCAAATGATAAACCGATTTAATTTTCTATAAATCGGTTGATCAGATTTCGTTCAAATTTTATAGTCATATATGAAGATATACTGCAAATTTAACATAGGGGGCCTACTAGAATTTTTGGTTCGGTAGTGAATCGAATAAACCACAAAATATACTCTGCCATTTGATGTGTTTTTTTATTTACTTAAAACATTTCTTTAAATTAAAATCTGACACCCTGATTTCAATTATTAATCTTCAAATACGACCAATTTTTTGGCGAAATCTGATGAACCGATTTTGAGAAATTAAGGTGATTTTTTGTTTTTTTTTCGATAGCTCTTGAACCAGACTTTGGGGGGAAATAATTGCACGCTGGAAGTATTATTATATGGGAAAGTTTGTGTGTGTAATGTTTCTAAATTTTTTATATATTATAGGTTGGAAATTTTTTTTCTACAACTATCGAATTGCTAAATTATTAGTTTTTTAATCATAATTTGTAATAAGAATAATTCCAGTCCCTTTAAATAGATAGCAAAACAGTCAAAGCAGTTGTTGTCCAGCCTGAAATAATGACCCTATTCAAGGGAAAACGAAATTACTGTTGTCTGCGTGCAACAATGAGGGGGGGAGTCATTATGTTGCAAATTGCAGTGTGTGCGTATTCAGCATCACTAACTGAGCGACAGTTAAATATAACAATACAGTGCATTGATAATTGGGAGAACATAAAAACACTAATGGTTATCTTGTCTCAATCTGTATTAATAAAAGAAAATGTGTGTGTGCGTGTGCGCGCGCGCAATGCACATTCAAATCTAGACCTGAAATTTTTACTTAGATACACAGGATAAGGTCGGACAACACATCGACCGGTTATTTGAATTTTATTTTTTGATGTTTAACGTCCGACTATTGTGCACACTTGGGCTAATGCAGACGATGGGATGATTTATAGCTTATGAAAATGCCAAGCCCTGGCCGGGAAACGAACTCGGGTCCTCGGGGCGAAAGTCCAGTACGCTATCAACTAGGCCACAGATTTAGAAAAAAGGAGCCATTATAACGTAATTTTACGTAGAACACTCACGGAGAAAGCGTGTGGATCTCACGGGCAACGCCGTGCTGGTACTGCTAGTTGTGAAACTGGGCGAATTACCGACGACGCTTTTGTTAAATATCCTTGCCAAATATATAATTAGTTCGAAGATATGTTTACAAATATCTTGTTTTGTTTAAATAAATCTAGCTTAGATATTATTTACTGTAGTTATTGTAAAAGATTAGTAGTTTTATATTATTTCGTAACGATCAGCTAATTTCATTGAACAGCTGATAGGCTATAAGTTTCAGGTTATGTTGTTAAAAACTTGCAATATTAAAAACAATTATTATAAACGTTTATATTAATTTCGAATGTATTATAAACGGTTACAACGTGTTGTTCTTCGACTAAAGAAAAATACCGAAACCGAAACAGCACAAGGTTTTCGTATAATACGCGTGTACTGTTATCGAAAAGGAGGAAGAAAAAGAAATAGAGAGACGAAATTTGTTTTCTCTTCGTTCAGGAGACATTTTTTCTATTTAATCCTCTCGCCAAAGCTAACATTAAATGCTTCACTTCAAAAACTGATCCTTACTTGTCCTAATTGTTGATGTGATTTGTGTCATACGCTTGGTCGTGTTTGTATAAAAACATAAAGTCTAGTATGCAACGGAAAAACTGTTAACGCTATGGTGATGCATGGGCGGAGGTAATGTTCCCCTGAACAGCTGATTTCTTGTCACAGTTTTTCCTGGCCTTCGATAAAACTATTTAAAACGGGATTAGGTTTATTAACAATGTTTATGTTGATTACAAATAATAGAAAATAAATCTTCATAAGCTGTGTTTTAATTGTAAATATTGAATACTTTAAGATTATAAATTACAGTGATTTTGTTACCTTTGATGATAATTAAAATGTATAACTAGATAGAACCTGTTTAGTACTTGAACATTGATTACAGAAGGGAATTGCTTGTGTGTAGGCCGCAGGGGGTAGAGAGCCCTTAGCTTAAATAGTAAATTTAAATCAATAACTGTAAAAATATTTATTGGATATTAATAGCGTTAAATATTTAGTTAACGGGCGATGAATAAGACTGAATTAGTTATTGTTTTGTGTCAAAGAAAAAAGCAAGAAAAAAATTAAAAATAATTAAATGTTTTATTAGTTATGCTAATATTTAAACGTGATTGTTTGACAAAGATAATTGACTAGATTGTGCTGTATTTTCCCCGCAGGGGGTGCCGACTAGCTGCACCTATTGAGAGGATTTAGACGTCCCTCGCGGTACCCGAGACTAACACACACACATACAACACTACACTTACGACTTCAACACTTTACACTCACACTTACATTTAGGGAGACGATAATAGCCTAAATGTGTTTTTCGCCTAAAATAAAAAAAAATGAATAAAATAAAATAAAAAATAAACCTAACACTTTTACTTTTAAGTTGCTAAATGTTTCACAGATCCAAAATCACGTATTTTTCGTTTTATATAATATATAGGTACTGAATGTAAACGGACTAAAAGTGCAGCCACCATTATAAAAAGCCTGCTTGACATCAGCGACTAAAGTGCACACACACACACACACACACACACACACACACACACACACACACACACACACACACACACACACACACACACACACACACACACACACACACACACACACACGCACACACACACACACACACACACACACACACACACACACACACACACACACACACACACACACACACACACACACACACACACACACACACACACACACACACACACACACACACACACACACACACACACACACACACACACACACACACACACACACACACTTAAATTTTAATAACCCCCTTAAAAAGCGATTTCGAGATACCGAGCATGATGGCTACTCCTATAGAAAATTGTAAAATGGGAGTTAGGTAATAAGTGTTTTGATTTTGTCCGCTTTGTTCTTCAGCAGTAACTTTCTTTTACTTCAAACTTGGCATATAAATCTTGATATATTACCAAAATTTGAGCAAAATCTGATGAAACAATTTTGAACGATTAGGCTGATTTTCAGTTTTTTGCGATAGCTCTCCTCCTATAGAATTTTTTAAATGAATATATTTAAATAATGCTATATTCTTGTTCACATACGTTTTGCTTTTGTACTTATGTACCAAATATGACCAAATCACCATATTTATTTGACCAAAAATGACTGACAAAACCTTTTTTCTGCAATTTAAAAAGTGGTCTCTGATATGGACAATCCACACGTACATGTCAAATTTCATCAAAATCTATCAATTAGTTTAGTCAATAGCGATCTGCACACCCGTCCTCATACTCGAAAGTAAGAAACACGTTTTTGGACTCAGGGACCTCAAGACTGATAAGTCCACGAAAATCTCGAAGTCATTTTTCGCTATCATAAAATTTTCTGTATGTTTTGTATATAGTATACAAACTGGAAAGTGCAGACAATAAAACTGAATTAGTATTAACGCTTTGATTTCCATGAAGTTGAATTAGTTATTAGTAAATTGCGAATTATTTCTCGTGGTTTTCGAACTGATAGAAGTATAAGATATTTTAACTAAAACTACATAATTTTAATGTAAATATCAAAGAATGTAGGTTTTCAAAAAGACGGAGTAAACAATGTTTAATGTTTTAGATGATTAAGTGTTTTAAATAATTTAATCATGTTACCAATTGTACTGTAGTAATTATGTAACAAAAACGACACATAATATGATTCCATTAAGCCCAATTAATAAATATATCGTCACGCCAGTCTTAATGAATATGTATATGGTGACGTCAAACGTCTTAAGGTCTAGTTATTAAATACAAGTCACCTATGTACTTCAGGTTCGGTTAGTAGGTCATTGAGAGAACGAGGGTTGTTTCTGTACAGAGATCCATTCATTGCAATCCATGAAACGATCAGTGTCAGGTCTGATTATCTCGGGGGTATTTTTCTTAAAACAAATTATCTTTTAAATCTCCTTCGTACTAGCTACGTGTTCTATTGCCCCATCTTTTTTAGGTTATGTTCCAATAATTTCTTCCTCGTTACAAGTTGAAGTTGGCCAGTGAACGGATAAATACAGAGTGCATACCAATAAACTAATGATTTTACGATGTTCTGCAAAAAGTGGATTATTATCTGTTTACAGTTACGATCCTTCGACTTGTTTTATCGTGTAAAGTGTTTCAAGATCTCAAGTTGTACTGAGCAAAACCGATTATTTTGGCTGTTAACATAGATTATTAGATGAGACGGTGTTTGGTTTGAAAAAATATCACATTAATACGTATTCTACCGTTGATAATAATAGCGAATATTAACGCAAATGTAAGATCTGGAAACTCGTTGCTTCCGAGGTACGGATAGTGAAAAATTTCGTTCGATTCAGTTCTTCTAATACGAACTTCTACTGAAATTAATTCTTTAACTAGAAATTCAAAAGTTACAAGGGTTGAGAATATTAAATACCACCTAAACCATTTATAAATTACTAAAACCTTTCCGTAAGTAAAAAAAGGTAAACGGTAAAAAAAGGACGTTCTGATGATAGCATTCATACTATCACGGTTTATAAAGGCACAGGAAGGATTGCGGGTTTATTGGTCACGGAAGAACGGCAGGTGAAGGAAGCGGATGTATTGGTCTGCACGGCTCTGTCTACACGGCGGCCGATTGGTGTACGGAGTGCTTAGACCCAAACACTGGCTTAAGAGCGATTACTGTTGTACCTAGTCGGTACCCAGAGGATAAGTTTACAGAGAAACGGCAGAGAAGGCAGTGCAGATTTATTGGTCTACGAGGCTGCTTTAATGGAGGCAGCGGAGTGTGTACGGTTGTCGGATGGTTTCCAGACGGTACCCAGAGAATAAGGTCACAAAAGAACATTTCATGATTCTCAGCAATGTGATTCAGGTCAAGGCGGATTAACCAACACTGTGGGACCCATATACAGGTTGGCCAGACGACCCGAGGAGGGTATATCTAATTTGTTATGATAAGGGTCCGTAAAAAGCACATATGGCTGATGTACTTCTGGGATGCAAAATATCCCAAACTTTTTAAAGAAGAACATAGAGATTGGATGCTTAAATGTTGAACGTTATCTTGCTTAAAAAAAAGTATAATTTTCTTAACTTATAAATACCTGTCAAGATATTATCTTGCACACGGTTCAACTGCGCGTGTATATATTGACAGCGATAGAATTTTCTCTGCTTATTCACGTATTTAGACTGAAAGTAGTTACTTAATGAGATGTCGCGTTAAGTTTGCAGAACAGGAGCAGGTAATTAGATAGCACGGCTCGGTGCGCGCGCTTAGATAAACATTTCCTCCAGCTTCCGCGATGAAGGGAATCCTGAATCCTGACATTGATTCATTACCCAACTCAGAGTAAATTCTGGTGTAAATCGACAAGTATAAAATAACCCTGACAACCATATAGGTTTCTTTCGCTTTACTCGAACTACGAGGGTTGATCAAATATAAACGAGACTGATTTTTTAAAAAATTTATTGCTTACTTACAAATTATTCTTGATAAAACTTATTTTTCTACATAGTCTCCCGCACGAGTAACACATTTTTCCCACCGGATTGGAAGTTTTTTAATTCCATCTTCGTAAAAAGTTCTCGGGCGTTCATTGAGCCATTGGAGCACGAAGGTCTCCACCGCAGAATCGTCTTCGAAACTCTGGCCTCCAAACGCCTCTTTGAGTGGCCCAAACAGGAGATAGTCGCAGGGTGATAAGTCTGGACTGTATGGGGGATGTTCCATTGGTTCCCAGCCAATTTGATCGAGTTTAAGCCTCGTAGCGTTCGCCGAATGTGGTCGGGCATTATCGTGAAGAAGAATGACGTTTCTCGCCGGTTTAGATTTCCTTTTCCTACGAAAAGACTGTTTTGCGGCCTCTAAAACATCGCAATAATATTGTGCATTTATTGTGCGTCGTTGATGGAGGAAATCGACGTGAAAGGCGCCTTGATTGTCGAAAAATACAGTGGCCATTACCTTCCCGGCCGACGATCGTGATTTGGCCTTCAGAGGCGCCCTCTCTCCCCTCTTCCGCCACTCCATACTTGCCTGTTTCGACTCGGGAGTGTAATGGTGAACCCATGTTTTGTCACAGGTGACAATCCGGTTTAATAATGCCTCACCATCTCGTTCAAATTGGGTCAATAGTCGCTGGCAAATCTCCAAACGATTCCGTTTGTGAACGTCGGTCAAAATTCGTGGAACCCACCTTGCAGATACTTTGCTGAGTTCCAGGTTTGATGTAACGATTTTTGAACGCTACCATAGCTCAACTGGAGTTCATCTGCAATAAATCGCAGCGATATTCGTCTGTCTTCGTCCAGGAGCTTCCGAACAGCATCAATGTTTTCGTCCGTGACGGAAGTGGTCGGGCGACGATCATGGCTGAGGTTTTCTACTGCTTCCCGTCCTTCGGCGAATTCCTTGTGCCAAGCAAAAACGCGAGCCTTGACAGGGTCCTGTCCCCGTATTGAGCCGTCAATCTACGAAAGATTTCAGTCGGATTGACCCCTCCTTGGCCAAAAACTTAATAATAATTCTCTGCTCCACGGAAACATGCACTTCACTCTCACTCATTGTATAGTTTTATACTGAAGGGTCCGAACGGAAATGTTGCCCGTCTACGCCCGTCCCAAACCTCCCAGGCTACCTGAAACCCCACCCTTTAGAGTTCAATGTCCAACGGAAAAGTTTTTAGAAAGTCAGTCTCGTTTATATTTGATCAACCCTCGTATGAAAGTCTAATGCTGTATTTCAAGTTGTATGTAGGCCTACTGAGTTGAGTTATGAATTTTCTTACATGGCCAAAATTTGTGTGAAATCTGTTAACCAATTTTAAAAATTAGTCCGATTTTTAAAATTATTTTTAAGAGCAGTTTAAAGAGCAGATATTCTGCACGAAGCTAAGTGGTTTGTCATAAACAAACACTAGCTTAATTAAAAATAATAGTAGCCCACTACAAAACGCTCTTATGGTCATACAAGTCAATAACTAATGACTAGGCCTGTGTCTTATGGTGACAAGAGTATTTTGAGCAAAGATACAAAAATTTGCAAAGTTGGGAATCGAAACGACTGCATTGTACTCACTCGACTTGAAAGGTTTTCATCAGGAACTTAATCAAATATGAAAAATTGTAATTGCAATTGTTAGAAGCAAGTTAATGATCGCTGTAAGATAACAAAATAAATAACAATTACCAATTTTAACCAAATTGTCATTTTAAAAGAAGACGGTCAAGAGCATTGTTTGCTACGTTAGTTAAGATTGGAACTAGGTTGTGACACAAGTCACCAAATTGCCATTTTAAAGAAGACGGTCTAGACCAACGTTGCTGCGTTAGTGAAGATTGGAACTAGGTTGTGATACAAGTCACCAAATTGCCATTTGGAAAGAGAGACGGTCAAGAGCAATGTCGCTAAGTTTGTGAAAATTAACACTAGGCTTTGATGCAAGTCACCAAATTGCCAGTTGTAAGAAACATAGACAAAAGCGATTGTAAGAAAGATAGACAAAAGCGACGTCGCTACGTTGGTGGAGATTAACATCAGGCTTTGATACAAGTCATCGAATTGCCAGTTGTAAGAAAGATAGACAAAAGCGACGTCGCTACGTTGGTGGAGATTAACACTAGACTTTGATACAAGTCATCCGAATTGCCAGTTGAAAGAAAGACAGACAAAAGCGACGTCGCTACGTTGGTGGAGATTAACACTAGGCTTTGATACAAGTCACCGAATTGCCAGTTGAAAGAAAGACAGACAAAAGCGACGTCGCTACGTTGGTGGAGATTAACACTAGGCTTTGATACAAGTCACCGAATTGCCAGTTGTAAGAAAGATAGACAAAAGCGACGTCGCTACGTTGGTGGAGATTGGAACTAAATTGTGACACAAGTCACTAAATTGCCAGTTGAAAGAGAGACGGTCAAGAGCAACGTCGCTACGTTGGTGAAGATTAACACTAGGCTTTGATACAAGTCACCAAATTGCCAGTTGTAAGAATGATAGACAAGAGCGGTTTCACTACGTTGGTGGAGATTAGCACTAGGCTGTAACACAAGTCTCCGAATTGCCAGTTGAAAGAAAGACAAAGAAAAGCGGCGTAGCTATGTTGGCTGAGCGAGCACTGGGCTAAATAAGACAAGTCACCGAATTGCCAGTTGAAAGAAAGACAGACAAGAGCGACGTCGCTACGTTATTTAAATGATTAAGCTGTGCCACCGGAATGTTAAGCAAGCAAAGTTTGTTCTGAATATTAAGTACAGCAGAGCAATGAAATGAAGCGAGACAGATAAGTTGCTCAGCCTCCCTCTCGCTCTAACCTTATAACAACATTGAATAAATCTGTACAGGTTTTGTAGAAGATTGAATTATTTTAAATCAAAAAGTAAATTAAAAGTAGGAGTATAATATGACGAACTTGAATAAAATCATAACAGTCGGTCGTGCACTTAACAAAAGTTCGCAGAAATTGGAAACTTTTAAGATGCGCTACCATACACCTAACTAACCTCAAAAACTACTCTAAGTGCTATGCACTAAAAAATATACCTTAAAGAGTTAAAAGTTCACGTAATAAAGGTTCGTACAAAATTATGAACTGTCAGAATGAGCTAATGCGCACCGAACGGACCATAAAAGCTTTATAATATCTTAGAATATGCAGTTATAAAACGTAAGAAACTATTTAGTACTTAACAAAGCTTATAAACTAAACATACAGTCCTCTTATCAAACCACAAAAACTATGAGAATTATTTATAATGTACGTAAAATTTTCATAAAAATATGAATAGCTATCAGATTTGCTATTAAAGACAGAAACTCTTATAATGTACTCATATGATTTTAACAAACCTCAAACAATATCAAAATGTGTTGAAATTAGTACAATTATCAGAATGTACTGTTATGGTAACAGGTCTTAAACATTATCGTAATTGTTCTTATGCCCTAAAAATACACAGGAATTATTAAAATGTGATCCTATGCTCTTATCAAACTATAGAAACTATTAGAACATGATCTTAACAAATCTCAGGAACTATCAGAATTAGTTGGTAAGCTATTAACAATTTACAAAAAGTATTACGGCATGCTATTGTGTTTTTAATAGACCTAAGAAACTATTCTTAAAATATGTTACAATCCTCATAATAAAGATTGTAAACTATCAGAATGTGTTATGTTGTTAACAGGCCTTAAAAACTATCAGACTTTGTTGTGTTCCAAACAAACCTCATAAGCTATTATAATGTGCTGCTAAGTCCTAATAAACCTCAGAAACTATGAGAATGTGGTGCTTTGCGCTTAAAAACCATTCGAATATGCTGGTATACACATTTTTTGCTGTGATAATTTCTATACTGTTAATAAATTACAAATCAATGTCAAATCAAATGTTTGACATTGATTTGAATTTTGATTTTTTAAATATTAATAATTTAAAATATATTGAAATATATTGCTGTTTTGAATAAGTGTTTGAAGCAGATCAAAACTGTGTGTACCTAAATTAGAACATGCTACACAAAAACTAATTAGGCTCTAAACATAAGCTAGGTTCTACCACACTCCGAAACGAATCACAAATGGCAACCTAGGATTGGAAACAAAATGTACTCTTTCACATACAATTTGCGTTAAAACATAATGTTTCGATTAATCTACTTCATTCTTTCTTAATTTCTAAAAAAAATAAGAATCTGTTTTCAGTTTAATCAAACTTTTTTAATTAATTTTATATCATGTTTAAATAAAAACGTATTTAGACGAAACAATCGTTATGTTTTAACGAAATAGGTGCAGTTATAAAGGCCGTGGATATTCCCACGTAATCTGAGAAAGTGTCGGTTTTGCCTAAAAGAACCCTTAATAAAGTGAATAAGTCCCAGCGCAGGGAGTAAAGGCGTCTCGGGGGAGAAGAAAGGAAATATACACACACTACATGGGAGGGCAGGCTAATGCAAATAATACAGTCCCTGCAAACTGCAAAGCTTTGTCAGTTTTCAAAGACTTCAACTTACAATTAATGTTTGACTTTCTTTGTGATACAAGAGCATATTGTTTTGTGAATAAGTAATGTACCTTCTGCAAAAAAATTAATGAGTTTTGCCCTTATTGGACTTGATTATTAAGTTTTTATTCAGGATTGGAAGATGCAGGGTATGATGAATGTAGACTTCTTATTGTCCGGAGAATTTCATTGATGACTGATTAATTGACTCGTTTTGGTTTTTTATTTTGTTTTGCGAAATAGAAAAGTCAAGTTTTGTGAAGGCGAAACAAGTATTAAAATATGAAACACAGTTTTGTAGTTATTACGAAAAATGAAGTAACAAAAAGTCAACACTTTTTCAAGGTTAGGTAAAGGACAGAAATAAGGTTAAAGAAAGAGAAAAATAAAGCATAATCGCTGAATAGTAAATTAGAAGTGTAACAGAAACAAAATATGTAATAATGGAAATAATTACGTGAAATAGACAGAGTTTATACAACAGCAGTCGAAATTCATGACAGAAATTGTGTTAGCAGATATAAAGAGTTTGACTAAATGAAAAAAACAGAGAAAAGGAGATCAGAAATATATAAGGTGAAGAAAGTAAAAGAAAGAGCGAGAGGATGAAGTAGTAAAAGTGCATTGTGTTAAGTAGTTAATAGAAGACAGAACTGATAAATAAAAAGTGAATATATAATCTTATGACTTTATAACTACAGTGTAATAACTAATGTGCTCGACGCAAGCAATGAATATAAACGTACTAGATGATAACCCTTATGGAAGGTATGTAAGCGCTCACTGCTGGTGGCATCTTGCGGCAAAGTGTTCAGTTATAGTTAAATAGTTATCTAGTACTGTCTATTTTCTCAAACGCCTTCCCCATGTCCTTGCAGTTTGCAGCGTTCCTAGCGGCAGATAGTCCAATTACTTGGATTTTAGTCGCTGATAACGAGCACGTTTTTTATACTGGTGGCTGTACTTCTAGTCGGCTTATATTCAATGACGAAAGGAATTTAGATATAAAACTATTCAAGTAAAATGTCGGTAACACAAATTCAAACAAGTCTGTTGTACAAGCCTATATCTGTTGTAAGCCCAAAGTAAATTTCATTTCTAAAAAATTCTCTTATAAGGTAAATCTGTTGTAAATCTTAGATAAGTCTAATCTGTGGAAAATTTGTTGTAAAAATGAGGTTAATTTGTTGAAGTAAGTCTATAGTAAAAAGTTAATTTTTAAAGTTAAAGTTTAGGAAAATTGACGCCGATTTAATTCAAACCTGACACAAGACCACTGGACATGTCGTAGCCACCTACACAAAATGGGGGATATGACAAATCTTTTCATCTCTGGTACAGCTGAAGAAACAGTTCAACACATACTTTTTGTCTGTCCAGCTTTGGACAGGAAACGATTTGAATCTCTAGGCACTCTGGAGTGGGGGACAGACGATAGAACGGGGCATCATACGAAGCGTCTCACGGTTCTTGAAAGACCTGAGGGATTGTAAAGGTTGAATCTGTGAACGAGGGTGCACATTAAGCTATATAGCTGAGTGGCAAAACCAGGAGAAATCTTGTAGTTCTGCCCCTATAGTGGGAAAATGTCTGAGATACAGTTGAGGTAAATCTTTTTTAAGTTTAAGTTAAATCTGTTTTAAGTCTAAGACATGTCTGATGTGAAGCTAAGTCTGGCTCAGGTAAATCTGTTGTAAGTCTGAGATATGTCTGATCTGAGGAAAATAATTCGTAATTCTAAAGTTTTAATTCTAAGTCATAATTCTAAAGTTATAATTTTAAGATAAATCTCTTGAAGATAATGAGGGTAATTAAGGTAATCTCATGTTGAGGTTAATGAGGAGGCATACCGACTGGCTGGACTTGGATCTGCATCTGAGTTTATCGGACATGAGCCGGCTTGAGGAACCTCTCTATCGTTGGCCAAGTCTGCTAGGTGGATTACTAATCAACACCAGGTAAGATGGGATAACCTTCATGAGCATTCACATAATACACGTTTCTTAAGCAAAGTTCCTTTTGGAGGACTCAAATGGGCAGCAAATGTCCTGGGCAGAGCACAACTCAGGGGGATCATAGGGCTCATTACAGGGCACTGTGGTCTGAGGGTGCACATGAACAGGATAGGTATGTACCATGGAGAAACCGTGTGTAGGTTGTGCAGGAAGGACGAGGAAAGTGCATGTCACAAAATTCATGTTTGTAAGGCTCTTGCTAGTAGAAGGCTAGGGGTTTTTGGTTTCCAAGACTCTAGGGACCTTCAGCAGAGTGAGCTAGTCAGTGGGTTGCTGGAACTTATTAGGGGCACCAATCTGCTGAACTAGGTATTTTTAAGAGGTTTATTTGCACAATAGGTCAGTAGATCGCAGTGCCTGGGGTTGTGATATCCCTTCCCCTAGTCTCTAATCTAATCTAATCTAAGGTAAATCTCGCCTGAGGTAAATAAGAGATATGTATGAGGTGTACAATACCGATATTATACCGGCATATTTGACTTTAAATAGTAGATTTTAAAGAAAAATGACAATATTATTTATTTAGTAAAAAAAATAATATTTATGAACAATACTGTTATTATACCGGCATTCTGATATATAACAGATTTCAAAGAAAAAGAAAATTTGTTTACTTAATAAGAAAAATAATATTTATGAGAAAGTAAGTTTTTGCATTCGACATTGAAATATTAGGTTATTAAAAGTTGAGTCAGGAAATCCAAAGGGAATATCAAAAAAGCAACAAACTCCGGGCTTTGTTACTTGCGAGGCGCACAACCGTATAATTTTCTCCGCGCCTCATTAATTCTTTTAAGACTAATTCTTTACGAGAATAAAATCCTTCCTAACTAATTATTTCATCCCCAAGTCTGTCCTCAGATTTAACGTTATTATTTTAACAAACTTGCTGGTCTGTACCGAGTAAGGCTGAAGGTTTCCCTTCACAAGTCTAATAAATGTACGATCTCCTTTATCTTGCTTCTCCTTGCATCTACCCACCCCCGCCTCATCCCCTGAGTCTCATCATTCATCCTCTACCCTCCCGTTACATGGAAAAGTAATGCAGCCCCCGTTTTATACTAAAGTGAAACTTTAACCCTTTATGACATGGCTATAGTTCTTTATCATAATAAGGAATGTCGATACTTGGATGGTTCGCTTGATAGCTTATATTTTTATTACATTTAAATTTCATTTCTTTTTATAAAAACGTGGATTTGTGCCGGAAAACTTTAATCTGAAACTTATTACTGTATTAAATTATCTTGCGCTATAAATAATTAAGAAAAGAACAGAAATTTTACAATTTTAACCTTTTGTTAAGCAAAAAATAACTACCGTGGGATGAAGTGAATGCCAGATTCTAAAGGAATTTCATTTTGACAGAGTTCTATTATTAGTTACGTCAGAGGTTAAACAAAGTCAGCTGTTCTAGCGTGCGTTTGTTATTTGCATCACTTAGGTAACCGATACAGCGCGAGTGCTGTACTTTTGTTGCAATAATACATTCAATTAGTTTTGAAATTCACTAGATTTCAATTCAAAACCAATTTGAATAATTTACAAAAATACAGGTGATGAGTTTCGTTGTTCCAAATCACTTTATCAATATACTTCGCTGTTATTTTTTACTGGTTATTTACTATTAGTATAAAAACCAACGAATACAGAATCTATTTGCAACTGACTAATTATAAAAGTATTCACTACAGATGACTTGTTCACTACACAAATATTTACTAGTCACTACAAGTATTTACTACAATGGGGTATTACAACAAGTATTCTTTATAAGTGGCTGTTTACCTTACTAGAAGTATTCACTACAGCTGAATATTCACTACAAGTTATTTACTACAACTTGTTAATTCAGTAAAATTATTCTGTATTTAACAAGGCATTCATTTCAACCTGTTTTTGAATAAGTAATATTGGTGGTGTTGTCAGGAAAATATTTTTTTCTTCAGTAAAATTTTTAAAAAATATTAAGAAATGTTCAAGCATTACATTTTTAATCTAAAGTATTTTGTCACTTTTATGACAAATGTTTGCAGTGAAAACAAATTATGTAATTTAAAGTAAATGGAAACACGCGCAGGTAATTTGGTGACAGGTTAGGTATCTGGTGATGTGTGTTACACTGTAGTATGTTCGGGAGAACTTGGATCGGAGCTTCAAGAAGGCACGTATTCATACTGATACCGATTGTCAGGCAGCAATAAAAGCCCTTGCGGGTCCTATAATACAGTCCAAGCTGATCTGGGAGTGTTGGAAGAACCTTGACGTTTTGTCCCGGGATAACCGAGTAACTCTTCACTGGGTTCCGGGGAATAGGGGAGTTGAGGGTAATGAGGAGGCAGACCGACTGGCTGGACTTGGATCTGCATCTGAGTTTATCGGACCTGAGCCGACTATAGGGATTTCTCTATCGTTGGCCAGGATTAGTGGCCATTTCTCTATTAATGGGTGGATTACATGTCAACACCAGGTAAGATGGGACAACTTTCATGGGCATTCCCATAGTAAACGTCTCTTAAGCAAAGTTCCTTCTGGAGTAATCAAAAGGGCAACAGATATCCTGAGCAGAGCACAACTCAGGAGGATCATGGGGCTCATAACAGGGCACTGTGGTCTGAGGGTGCACATGAACAGGATAGGTGTATACCACGGAGAAACCGTGTGTAGATTGTGCAGGAAGGAGGAGAAAACTGCAGGTCATATAATTTATGATTGTGAGCTGTTGGTAGTAGGAGGCTAGAGGTTTTTGGTTTCCAAGACCTTAGGGATCTTCAGCAGAGTGAGCTAGTCAGTGGATTGTTGGAACTTATTAGGGGTACCAATCTGCTGAACTAGGTATTTTAAGAGGTAAGTTGCACAATAGGTCAGTCGATCGCAGTGCCTGGGGTTGAACTATCCCTTCCTCTAGTATATATAAGCTTAATCTTACACTGTAGTAAATAAAACTCTGTTCTTGTCATAATGAGCCATTTTATGTTATTCTGAATCATCTGATTTCTCGTAGTCAGACAACAAAAACAAAAAAACACTTAATCAATTTGGTAACAGTCATACTTTTGTGACCCCTGGAGTATTTAAGAGAACATAATGCACATGACCAGTTATTTTCTTCTACTGGTGTTAATGATCTCGTTTCTGCTGGAGGTCAGATTACTGAACAAGTTCCGGATGTTGTAGATAGTTCCGGTTCTGTTAAAGATTCTGGAAAGTCACAGTAACCGTTTGGTGTTTATTTGTACTTTAGATCTTTTAGGTTCTAGTCCTGGTGGTGTATGGCATTTTCTACATGGTGATAAATTTTCCGAAACACGCAGAGAGAGTCTGTATCTTTCTTTAAAACTTGCCCACTACCACTTTCTGGCTATTTTTGCGTTTGGATTGAATGCCCACAAGCGCATTCAGCTACTCAATACGCTAGCGTTATAATTTGATTAACTATCTGTCCGAAACACAATTCCTGCATATCAGTAATGTAGTACAATATTTTTTGCTCAAGTTGTACTGTTCAAACAAATGACGTACCTAATTTTGGTACTACAGATCCTTGAACAAACCGCTGAAGAGATCACCAAGAAACCCCGTGTTTTAGCAGATTTATAAATTGTCATTTTTTCTGTAACTCAAGTAGAAGCCGAAATCAAGTCTGCTTCACTGTGCTGTCCTATATATACGTTTTTCTTTTTCTGGTGGATTCGTATTTCTTCCTTTTTTTAAAAAAATATCTTTATGAGATTTCCCAAGGATGGATAAAAGGGGCGGAGGGAGCGTTTTTTCCCCGAGACAAAAGAAATAAAATTAAAAATGTAAAAGATCTTATATTGTTTCCTTAAAATGGAAGTATATGCGTAGCTTCCAGGAAAAGGGTCAAGGCGGCATCTGAGGGGGCATACAATATCCCGATCGTGACTTTGTACGTACTTGAAATTTTGTCCGTACGTACATGTGCACGTTTGCGCACTTTGTGTTTATATTGAGGGTGAGAACGGGTTTAATCAATTAGATATTTTATGTTGGTTCTCTCTTCTCTTCCTGTTTTACTTCAACAGAAGAAAGACTCTAAAACAATTGAGGCGCTTAACTGAACTTGCTTTGCTATGTATTCATAGCGTGTAAACAACAACAAAAATCATTTTTTTTCTTAACTTCCATACTTTACACCAGTTAGGCTAATGAGGACAAGGGATCAGCGTTAACGGTAAAGATAAAACAACAGGAATAACTGCGGCTATAACATATATATATATATATATATATATATATATATATATATATATATATATATATATATATATATATATATATATATATATATATAAGCCGTAACTGAGGCCGCCTAGTTGATAGCGTACTGGGCTTTCACCCCTAAGACCCGGGTTCGATTCCCGGCCAGGGCTTGGTATTTTCATACGCTATAAATCATCTCATCGTCTGCATTAGCCCAAATGTGCACAATAGTCGGACGTTAAAAAAATATATATACAAACGTGTTTTCTTAAGTACAAATGTTTTGTTTCAAAATGAATGTCATTGTAAATAATTGTATTGAAAGAAATAACATAATTTTCAAGAACATTTATTCTTCATTTATTACTTTCAAAATGTTTTTCGTTTGTTTTTTTTTCATCAGTTTTCACTTAGTGTATTTCGTCAACGCCGGTTGTGAGCTGACAGTTTTCCTGCTCAGTTTTTATCCCTAAGTTAGGTTCTTTAACTTGCGATGACAACAAACACCATACTTTCCTTCCTAAGACAATCATATTGCTGATTTATACTCACAAGAAAAAACCCACTAATCTCGGTCGTTATTCCATAACCTTGTACAAAGCTAATGTGCTGACCAAGTTTTTCTATGTTATTTTTAAAATAAAAGTATGTGCGAAGTATGTTCAGAAAGTAACGAGAATTTTAATTTTTTTAACAAAATATTTATTTATTCTTCCACTTTGTTGTTGTCGCCTTCAAAATAGTCCCCATTGGAGATTATGCGCTTCTTCCAATCCTCGAAACACTTCTCAAACTCGATCTTTGAGATAGCCGATCTCATGATAACGATGCGCTTAATGTCATCTACGGCTGTAAAACGACGGCCCTTTAAGGTTCTCTTTATTTTTGGAAATAGGAAAAAGTCACACGGAGCCATGTCTGGCGAATATGGAGGCTGGGTGTCGTTACAGTACTGTTTGTGGCCACAAATTCACGAACAAGCAATGAAGTGTGAGCTGGTGTATTATCGTGGTGCAAAAGCCATGAATTGTTTTTCCACAGATCCGGGCGTTTTTTTGGATTGCTTCACGCAAACGGCGTTGAACTTGTAGGTAGTACTCCTTATTGACCGTTTCACCTGGTGGCAGGAATTCATGATGCACTATACCATTAATATCGAAGAACACAGTGAGTATAACCTTCACGTTCGACCGCACTTGTCGAGACTTTTTCGGTCTTGGCGAGTCAGAATGCCTCCACTGGGATGATTGAGCCTTAGTTTCGACGTCATATCCGTAAACCCATGTTTCATCACCTGAAAATACGTTTCAGTAATTCTGCATCGTCGTTTACTTCATTTAGTGATTCCTGAACAACTTCCATTCGCCGCTGTTTTTGTTCAAAATTCAACAATTTTTGAACGAATTTTGCTGCCACGCGTTTCATACACAAAACATTGGAAACAATGTCATGACATGATCCAATCGATATGCCAACATCATCAGCGACCTCTCTAATTGTGATTCGGCGATTGTTCATAACCATTTCTTTTACTTTTTCCACGTTTTCATCGGTTGTTGATGTGCTGGGGTGTCCAGGGCGTTCGTCATCTTCAACGTCTTGACGGCCTTCTTGGAAACGCTTATACCACTCGTAAACTCTTGCTTTACTCATAGCAGACTCGCCATAGGCCTTTGTTAACATTTAGTCCATTTTTTACGCAAAATGTGATACAAATTCTTTGATCCATTTCTTTAACAAACGAAAATCGCCGAGCTCATAAAAGCACGTCTAACCTTAGTGGCTGTCACAGACAAAGTCAACAATGAAAACCGCTGAAAGTTTTATCATACTTCAAGGGCATGTATACCAACATAATAAAAAAAATGTTTGACAATCGGACTCTCCAAGCCCGCGAAATTTTAAAATTCTCGTTATTTTCTGAACACACCTCGTATAATTAGGATTTTAAAGCTAATAAAAAGCAACTTTCAACTCCTTACAGAATAATATTATAAAACGTTTCCAATGTCTTTTTCAATATTTTATCTTTTAATTTGCTTCTACGTTGATAAATGCCTATAGAATTTGTGGTTTTGTATGTTAAATTTATGTAAATGGACGCAGTATTGCAAAAGTTTTAGAAACTAGGTATTGAAAGAATTTAATTGTCTTTTTGTCTAAAATAGAGCAAACTTTTACATATTTTATATCAGTTTTAGTCTCATAACAACTTAGTAGTGCTAGTTTTTGAAGGCATTATTTCATAAATTTCCATCCCCCATGGAGATCCTCCTGCAAGTTGAATCATTCCACAAAATTGCGTTAATCCGTCAGTGAGATTTTTCCATTTTTAATGCTAGTGTTACGTAGGTTAAATGGTAAAACAGGTAACTTCAGTTAACGTATTTTTTATAAAATGTTAAAAACGTTTACCCGCGTACATTACTCACTGCCTGTAGGACTCAAAATATTGTTAATTTTTTACGCGCAAACAATTCAAATTAAATTACAAATATCAATGCATTCGTGCCACTTAAAATTGCTCACAATTTCCTTAAAATAGCTCTTCACTTCCTAGCGTATTAAACAAATTTTAGTACAAACTAATTAATAATTTTAGTACAAACTAATAATAATAATAATAATAATACACTTAAACTTAAAATTATAACAAAGTTCGGAGTTTAACGCTGTGTAAGTAAAAGTGTCAATAAAAACGGACACAAAAAGCTACAAGTATCAAACCTGTACTACAGGAGGCAGTGAACAGGCTCACTGATTGACCAGAAGAAAGCCAACCTGACTCGGCAATTATTCTCTGTCGAAGACTTTACAATAAACAACTGTAATTATGCCAAGGGACATTGCAAGCAAAGCTCAAATTGGTTTTTTCAATATACCCTACTTGGCTTTTATTTAAAAAAAATAATACATTGAAAGTAAGAAAATATTTCCCTTAGATTTATTCCGGCCTTGAATGTCTAACCAGAGTTGAACTATTTCTATTCTTTGCATTGTTAACAATGAATAGTTGGGAAATCCCAACCCCCAGCATGTACCTTATAAAGGGGAGGCACGGTATTATACCCCCGTCAACCCTTCTCACGAAACAAGTGCACTTAGGGGGAGGGTGCACTGGAGCGAAGTGAGGATGGCTTACAATGAACAACGTTCCCACCAAAATATCCTAGCACTACGGCTGTACTATAACAACAGAATAATGAGAGAAAAAAAATTATCTTATTATTTCACTTTCAAAATTTTATCTTAGCATACAGAAATATTGATAATTTCGAAAAATGTATACGATAATAGCCATTTGCACGAGCAACCTTATGTAATACACGTAGGTAGACCGAAATATATCATTATTTGGTGCGAAAATTAAAGTTATTAATGTTTGTTTGCAGTTTGTTCAAGGTTTGCATACTCAGATTTTCCGCTATTGGTGTTTTTACTTAATGACGACATTTTTTTTAATTTAACAACCAATAGTGAATACTAAAACAATTATTGGAACAGATTCTACGTTATTTTACGCATTATTGAATTAAATTAAATTTGAGTTGGTTATAAATCATCATAAATAATGTATTCGTAGACGTATAAACAGCCTATGTTCTCTTTCTGTAGACTCGTATTTTCTTGGAATTATAGAATTCCGAGAATTCCAAACTGCAAAATTTTAATGTAGCTTCTAAAAATAATTTTAAAAACAAGTTAACGATTTTAATTCAATTTTGTCCTCTCCATCTTCCTCGTCGTCGTCGTCGTCCTCCTCCTCCTCCTCCTCCTCCTCTCCTTCTCCTTCTCCTCCTCCTCCTTCTTCTTCTCCTTCTCCTCCTTTTCTTCTCCTTCTTCTTCTTCTCTTTCTTATTCTTCTCCTCCTTCTCCTTCTCCTCCTCCTCCACCTCCTCCTTCTTCTTCTTCTTCTTCTTTTTATTCTTCTCCTCCTTCTCCTTCTTCTTCTTTTCCTCCTCCTTCTCATCCTTCTTCTTCTCCTCCTCCTCCTCCTTCTTCTTCTCCTTTTCCTCCTCCTCCTCCTCCTTCTTCTCCTTTTCCTCCTCCTCCTCCTCCTTTTCCTCCTCCTCCTCCTCCTTCTTCTTCTCCTCCTCCTCCTCCTCCTTCTCCTTCTTCTTCTTCTCTTCCTTCTCCTTCTCCTCCTCCTCCACATCCTCCTCCTCCTACTTCTCCTTCTCCTTCTTCTTCTTTTTCTTCTTCTTCTCCTTCTTCCTTCTTCGGAGCACAACGGCTTTCCTCGATCTCGTATCACCATTTTTATCACAATATTCATTTTACCGCAATTCATTCCTGTTTTCGCTAATCTACCCTCCAATGTACTTTCAACCTCACCCTCCTACTGTATCATTTATCATCTCCAACACTTTCTCAGATTTGCTGTTCTTCATTCGTTAAACAAGAAGACCGAATCAGGTATTTCTGCACTTTCGGGCCTAATGTTAAAGTAAAATTATAACACTTTTTGTCCTTTATCATTGAGTTAAGATAGCCTGTATCGCAGCGAAAGATTAAATTTATTACGATTTTAAGCCTTTAACCGACCTCTAAGCTGCTTAAGGAACTTGTCCAAGCTATTATCAAAATCGATTTTAGTGCCAAATTTTATTCGAATCGGACAAAAATTGCGAACACCAGCACGTTAACACAGCCGCACACCGTTCGACACGATTGTTTCTAGAAGAAACATTGTTCCAACGTTTCGCCAAAATCGTATCTGGCATCTTCGAAGTGGTTCAAGCTTGAAGTTGGAGTTCAAATTCAGATTTGGAGCGAGAACAACCTTCTATCCTCAACAACCGATCCTGAGAACGGTCCTCATTTCAAAATCCCGGGTACGGGTCTTTCCATGATGGCAACTCTAATAGCTCATTTCCAATGGAAATTCTCTTATTAGAGAACTGGAATTTTCAGTGTGATAAGCCATATGTTTTGTTCGGCTGCCTGCCTTTGAATTAGTTTCAAACAGCAAAAAATCAATGTGAGAAAGTTATGAGTTAATTTAATCATTTCACACACATCTAAGTGTTTACAATAAGCGTGTTTTTTGTTATAATTTTCACTCTGTTGCGTAACAATCAGACTTTTAACTGCGAATTGAACGCGCACTGAAGCACGGGCAATTAGCGTCCATCACTTTTGTCACTCGTTCTTGTGATAACATCGCGCAGGGATACACTGCCGCTAAACAAATCATACACAGAATCAATTCATCGGCGTCACTGCCCGACAAATACGTTGACGGTTTAGCTGTGTTTATTGTTAACTTGTCAAACAACGAGTTTTAAATAAGCTCATGTAATCGCTCACGCAAATGTCTCGCTCGCTTAGGGGATAGAAGCGATTTATAAACATTAAAAACATTTTTTTTTATTTGAAGCTTTAACTATATGGTAGTGAAACATATTAATGTTTATAAATGAAAACACAGTGTCAGTCCACTATAGAGTTTTATTACTCACCTGTACCGAGTACTCATTAGAGTGTGTAATAGAGCTCTATAGTGGACAAAAATATTAAGGTTTATAAATAAAAACACAAAACTGTATTTGTCCTTTAAAACTAATTCACTCTGAAACTAATAAAAACTAATTCACTATAGAGCTTTATTAGTCACCTGTACTAAGTACTCATTAGAGTGAGTAATAAAGCTCTATATTGGACAAAAATATTAAGGTTTATATTTATAAACTGTATATATACAAAACTGTATTTGTCCTTTAAAACTAATTCATTCTGAAAATAATAAAAACTAATTCACTATAGAACTTTATTACTCGCCTGTACTGAGTACTCATTAGAGTGAGTAATAAAGTTCTATAGTGGACAAACATATTAAGATTTATAAATAAAAACACAAAACTGTGTTTTGTCCTTTAAAACTAATTCACTCTGAAATTAATTAAAACTAATTCACTATAGAGCTTTATTACTCACCTGTACTGAGTACTCATTAGAGTGAGTAATGACCCTATAGTGGTCAAACATATTAAGGTTTATAAATAAAAACACAAAACTGTATTTGTCCCTTAAAACTAATTCATTCTGAAACTAATAAAAACTAATTCACTATAGAGTTTTATTACTCACCTGTACTGAGTACTCATTAGAGTGAGTAATAAAGCTCTATAGTGGACAAAAATATTAAGGTTTATAAATAAAAACACAAAACTGTGTTTTGTCCTTTAAAACTAAGTAAAACTAATTCACTATAGAGCTTCATTACTCATCTATACTGAGTACTCATTAGAGTAAGTAATAAAGTTTTGTAGCGGTAAAATATATTAAACTTTGTAAATAAAAACACAGTAGTCCACTATAAAGCTTTATTACAAACCTGTACTGAGTACTTATTAGAGTAATAAGGTTCTATATGGTCAAACATATTAAGGTTTATAAATAAAAACACAAAACTGTATTTAAAAATAATTCACTTTAAAACTAATTAAAACTAATTTACTATAGAGCTTTATTACTCACCTGTATTAAGTAGTCATTAGAGTGAGTAATAAAGTTCTATATGGTCAAACATATTTAGCTTTATAAATGAAAACACAAAACTGTGTTTGTTCTTTAAAACTAATTCACTATAGAGCTTTAATTACACACCTGTATTGAATAGGCCTACTGACCAGAGTAAGTAATAAAGGTCTATAGTGGATTAAAATTGTATTTTTATTTATAAACTTTAATTAAATAACATCATGTAATTTTAACATCCTACTCGCAAACATATGCTTATTTTACAGTTGAAAATGTTTAAATAGACTCTGGCCGCCAAAGTTAAAATCGGTAATGGCGAACATGCTAAACAGAGTGAAAATCTGCATAAATTTTGAAAATTTAAAAAAATTAATTTGATGGTTAATTTTCTTATTTTTCATTTAATTTGAAAGTTTAATATGCCATTTGATTCAAATTTGGCGCAATAATCGGTTCTGATAATATCTTGAACAAGTGTGTTACCCAGCGAAGACCAATTTCAAATCGACAGCCATTTCGAATCTTAAAAAAATCAGAAATGTTTTCTTACACTTTTTTTTTTAAATCTGATTTAACCATAGTAATCGACGTTAAAAAAACCATAAATGAGCTTTATAAATTGTCAATATCCGTTGAAATTACACAAATTTATGGTCATCAGTTTTTATTTTAAATGTTCAAATTACATTCAAGCCTACGAAAATGAACCTGATGGCAGCCATGGTTCATGAATTTTTGCCCAGTCAAACATGGCGTGGTTTTGTGTGGAACGTAGTGTCTGGTATTGTTCGTGCAGTTGAGTGATTAAAATTCTGTTTTATATGAATTCAAACTGTATTTCACACTAACACTTGTTTTAGACATCCAATAGTTGATTATCAAAAATGAACTACTCTTAGTTTTTTTTAGAAAGTCAAAGTCGTTTTTCGCCATGTTATTACTAGTCTAAGGATAAAATGGTCAAGTAAACGCTTATAAAGCACGAATTAAAGAATCGGAAGGCGTCTTGTTTTTTGTAAACTAATATCGACCGTTGAAATGAAACTATTAGCAAGAATGGATCAACTGATTTTCTTGTCGTCTGTACTGTCACGACGCGGACTAGACAGCGCCAGTCATTCAAAACGCATTGCGCCAATTGTACCGCATATAGGCGTAGAGTACGACTTTTGAAGTGTTCCTTTTGAAAAATATTTCTTGTCAAAACGTAAAAAATGTATTTTGAATCGTATTATTTCTACTTTTACCTATACTGCAGGTCGAGCGGCGTAAAAAATGTACGCTGACAACTTTAGTTGTTTGCAGATTTTTTCAAAATTTGGAACCAGGTCTTTCTTGGATTTTGAAGTGAGATCTTTATACACAAAAACATAGAAAAATCCTGAAACCCAGTTTTTTTATTTTGAGCCGATAAACGAATGAATGTGTAGAGTTACAATTGTACTGCGACCATTGTAGATCTATTGTGCCTGCTATTTATATTCCTGAGATGTTCAGTTGTTGAGCGTCTTCTCCAGTCCTAGTCTTTTCATAGAGGATTCGCGGTGGATAGCTTCCCCACTTCTACTTGGTGACTTCCCAGTTCCATATTGACGTATTTACAGATCCTTGCTCTGCTAATTCCCCTTCAGGTTTTCTTTCTCTTAACCTTATTAGAGAGGTTGGCCATTTTTTTTTTTTTTTTTTTTTTTTTGCAGTGAGATCCCCTCTCTTTCTATTTTAAATTCTTACTTAGATGGGAACATCCACAAGTAGCTAGGGAAACGAGATCCGTTCTGCATACGTGGGTAAGGCTAAGATACACTGGGAGATAGCCAGGCTTCCAGGGCTCCGTTTGATACACCATTAGGCCAGTTTCATTCACTATATCAGCACGGCTCGCTTTACATTTTGAAGTTAGCCAAGCTATTCATAGTAGTGTGTGTGTGTGTGTGTGTGTGTGTGTGTGTGTGTGTGTGTGTGTTGAGTAGATAAGTGTAGTATGAGATGGAGGTACGGTGGGATTACTAAGAAGCTGTTCATTTGAGTTGCCACCTCAGAATATTTCGATCCAAACTAGGTTTATAAATTTTGTAAACATGTCCCAACATGTCGAAATTAGAAAGTAGGCATGGTAATTTTAACTTTTGTAAAGTTTATTTTTATTTTTTTTATTTTATTTTAAGGCGAAAAGCACATTAAGGCTATTATCGCCTCCCTGAATGTAAGTGTGAGTAAAGTGTTAAAGTCGTTAGTGTTGTAAGTGTAAGTGTGTGTAAGACTCGGGTACCGCGAGGGACGTCTAAATCCTCTCAATAGGTGCAGCTAGTCTGCACCCCCTGCTGGCTTGTAAACGTCCAGCGGCTTTATAAAAACTCTTTATGTAAAAAATATATTTAGAATCAGTATCATGTCTAGTTATTATAAAAAGTATAATCTCATATTGAAGCGAAGTATGGCCACTGAAACAACAAAAGAAAACAGAAAAATGTCTTGGAACTACAGAAATGAACTATTGGCGAAGAACCGCAGGTCGGTCCAAACGGGAAAAGATAACAAACGTAAGAATCCGTGAATTGAATGGATGCAAAGCACACCATTGTAGACATCAAGACAAAACAACTTCGATGGTTTGGTCAAGTCCAAAGCATGGACGAAAATCGACTTCCCAGATTTTGAAATGGAAACCACGAGGTCGCAAAAAAAGAGGAAGACCTAGACTTAGTTGGGAGAAGGCATTGGTAAGCAAGTAAGAGAGAGAAAGGGGATTGGACAAGATCTGTGGAATGTCAGGGGAACGAATCGGAAGACGTCGGAGAGCGTTTTAAGCCGAGAAGAATCACTTTTAGTTTCAAATAACACCCCAAACTAGATAAATAAAAAAATATGTCGCAGTCGTGGAACAGAAGTGAAAACTTAAATGTAACCACATAGGTTCTAATTGTCAACTATGTCAACTAATTTAACTATTTTGAAAGCTAGGTTGGACATGTAGTTCAGTGGCGTTTATTAATAATTTAAATAATTAAAGAACTTATTTATAAGTTAATATTTACAAGTTAATATTATACTTAATATTAAAATACAATCTTAAAGTACTAAAATACAAATAATGTGTAAGATATATTTAACTGTTAACTCTGTTTGCTAGCTGGGCTGGTATGTAATATAAAGGCGTTAATTGTAATTTAAATGATTTATTAACCTGATTTAATAACCTGATTTATATTAACCTGATTTATAACCTGTGTTCAGAAAGTAACGAGAATTTTAATTTTTAACAAAATATTTATTTATTCTTCTACATTGATGTTGTCGCCTTCAAAATAGTCCCCATTGGAGATTATGCACTTGTGCCAGCACTTCTGCCAATCTTCGAAACACTTCTCAAACTCGATCTTTGAGATAGTCTTTAGTTCTTTCAACGATGCGCTTTTAATGTCATCTACGGCTGTAAAACGACGGCCCTTAAGTTTCTCTTCTCTAAGGTTCTCTATTCTCTTTATTTTTGGAAATAGGAAAAAGTCACACGGAGCCATGTCTGGCGAATATGGAGGCTGGAGCATCGTTACAATACTGTTTTCGGCCAAAAATTCACGAACAAGCAATGAAGTGTTAGCTGGTGCATTATCGTGGTGCAAAAGCCATGAATTGTTTTTCCACAGATCCGGGCGTTTTTTTCGGATTGCTTCACGCAAACGGCGTTGAACTTGTAGGTAGTACTCCTTATTGACCGTTTCACCTGGTGACAGGAATTCATGATGCACTATGCCATTAATATCGAAGAACCTTCACGTTCGACCGTACTTGACGAGCCTTTTTCGGTCTTGGCGAGCCAGAATGCCGCCACTGGGATGATTGAGCCTTAGTTTCGAAGTCATATCCGTAAACCCATGTTTCGTCACCCATGTATAATACGTTTCAGTAATTATGCTTCGTCGTTGACTTCATTTAGTAACTCCTGAGCAACTTCCATTCGCCGCTGTTTTTGTTCAAAATTCAACAATTTTGGAATTAATTTTGCTGCCATGCGTTTCATACACAAAACAAAACATTGGAAACAATGTCATGACATGATCCAATCGATATGCAAACATCATCAGCGACCTCTCTAATTGTGATTCGGCGATTGTTCATAACAATTTCTTTCACTTTTTCCACGTTTTCATCGGTTGTTGATGTGCCTAAGCGTTCCAGGGCGTTCGTCATCTTCAACGTCTTTTCACGGCCTTCTTGGAAACGCTTATACCACTCGTAAACTCTTGCTTTACTCATAGCAAACTCACCATAGGCCTTTGTTAACATTTCACACACACTTTGTTACACTTTATTCAATTTTTTACGCAAAATATGATACAAAGTCTTTGATCCATTTCTTTTAACAAACGAAAATCGCCGAGGTCATAAAAACACGTCTAACCTTAGTGGCTGTCCCAGACAAAGTCAACAATGAAAACAGCTGAAAGTTTTATCATACTTCAAGGGCATGTATACCAACATAATAAAAAAAATGTTTGACAATCGGACTCTCCAAGCCCGCGAAATTTAAAAATTCTCGTTACTTTCTGAACACACCAAGTACATTAAAGTACAATGTTGTACAAAGTATGTGCAAGATTAATTTTCTAACAGTTTTGAAGGCTGGGCTGGGCATGTAGTTCAATGGCGTTCATTAACAATTTAAATAATGTATTTATTTATACAAATAATATTAAAGAACAGTCTTGTACAAAGAATGTGCAAGGCATATATAATTCTTAATGTTTTAACATTCTGTGTTAGCTGCACTGGTATGTAGTATAAAAACGTTAATTATAATTTAAATGTATTAACCTTAAACATTCTTTACAATCTTGTACAAAGTAGGCTACATGCAAAACATATTTAACTCTTAATGTTCTAACATTCTGTACTAACAGGACGTAGCAGGTACTAGCAAGTATGTAGTATAATGGCACTAATTATAATTTAAATATTTATTACTATGAACATTTTTCTTATGATAACTACAACTAAGTACAGAAAACTTATCGAGTTACTTTCATTTCAAAGGTTGGCACTTTACATAATTTACGTATTAATATTTACATTTTCATTGTATTAAAATGTTAAATGTAAATACATTACGCAAGGTACAGTATATTTAACTATACAAGATTTTAAACTATTTTGTGCTGGCTGGGTCCGGTATGTAGTATAATGACATTAATTATAACGAAAATGTTTATTATTCAATCTATTAATATATGTAATTTTAAACAAATAAATATTTAATGTAAAAAAAATGGACTGCGTAACCGTGACGGCCAAAATCTGTCAGCTCTATTTATCACCAAAGAAAAAACTAAATTGTTTTTGTGGGTCAGGCGCTCCTGTAGAAGTTTTTACTTGAAAAACTCTTACCCTTTAGAGTTTACCCCTTAACTATTTCTAAATATGCGGTATCTTCAACCACTATATTTCCCCTGTATTAGGGTCGCTGCAAAGACTATTATCGTCAGATTATGTAATGATCGGTCGATTGGTGTGTTACCGTACTCTAAAATGTGTAACTCTTAAGAAAAACTAAAGGAAATCTGTTCAAGTAGGTCACGTTTTTATTTTTGGTTCAATAACAGATTTTTTGAGGGGAAATAGGGTTAACGGTAAAGGAAAAGCAACGGGAGTAACTGTTGTTCGAACTAAGAACCTTTAAGTACGCAGTTCAGAAACGCAGCAGACTGACCGGTGCTTTAGCCACATCAACCACCGAACCCCTTAAGCCTGTACACCGTTACAAGAATACGGTAAGGTGGGTTAATGTTAATCAATTAATATGTATAATAAATGTAGCGTGGTTTGTTGCCGCTAGAACTCCACAACCCACCCCCGCAGCCCCATGGGGTTATAGGAATGGCAGCCCTCCGGTCCCCATCCATAAAGGTATCGGTTTGGAACTGCAGGGATTGGGTTCAGAAATATGGCAGTCAAAAGAGGGCATCGCACCAATTGACTTCTTAAGGAAAGTCAGCGAAGCACCTGGGAATCAAGGCAGAAGTTGCAGAGATTGGCCACAATGTTCCTGGTTGTTCTAGAATATTACATAATGTTCTAGAATGTTTCAGAATATTCTAGAATGTTTGAGAATTTTCCAGAATGTTATAGAATGCTCTGAAATGTTTCAGGAAGTTCTATAGTTTTTCAGAATGTTCTATAACGTTCCAAGGTGTTCGAGAATGTTCTAAAACTTCTAGAACTTTTAAAGCGACTAACTGTTACAAAAAGTTCGAAAACGTTCTAGAATGTTCCATTATCCTGTTGTGGTGGTGTAAAGTCCCAGCTCGGTAAGGTATATATAGGAGATGGCGAGAAGAATGCGTCAGTATACGAGTATTTTTTGAAATTGATTAAGAATGTTCTAGATTGTTCTATAATTTTCCAGAATATTCGATCTAGAATGTTTCAGGATATTTTAGAATGTTTGAGAATTTTCCAGAATGTTATAGAATGCTCTGAAATGTTTCAGGAAGTTCTATATTTTTTCAGAATGTTCTATAACGTTCCAAGGTGTTCGAGAATGTTCTAAAACTTCTAGAACTTTTAAAGCGACTAACTGTTACAAAAAGTTCGAAAACGTTCTAGAATGTTCCATTATCCTATTGTGGTGGGGTAAAGTCCCAGCTCGGTAAGGTATAGGGGAGAGCGGGGTAATACCACGCAGTGGGTAATGACACGCACCTGTCTTCAGCGATGCCTATAAGGGTTAGAAGTGTGTAAAGTGCTGCAATCTGTAGGCCCTTAGGTCTATTAGTGGCCAGTGTATGAGAAACTGCCAATAGGAACAAGTGTGTTGTTATAAAGAATTTTTTCGAAAACCTTCAATTTTGGTTGAATTGATCTGGAAAGTTTGCTTCAAGATATTTATTGAATCAGTTTAGATTTAGCCTTTTCTTTATACATATCTCGAAAGTATAATAGTTTTTAAATAGTATCTATATTAAACAATGTTTGTTTGATGCTTGTGTGACGAGTATGATGATTTTTTCCACAATGGCGACATGCGGGGTAATGGCACGCGTCCGCGTGGCATTACCCCCAACTGCGTGTCATTTCCTCACCGTGCGTGCTAATACCCGAAAGTACTATCTTTTCGATTTTACATATTTCTACTGAGGTACTTTGTTTCATTTCCAACTCTTACTAAATCATAATGTCGAGTACCTTCATTTTGAGTTTGTTTTTTGAAAAAAGGAAAAACCTTACTTCTCCATGGATTTTGTGCGTAATGCTACATATCTTTTTATTAAAAATAATTTTATTAAAAAAAATGTTAATGCCCTCTTAAAATTAAATTCAACTTCTATTGTTACAGACATAGCTTACACCATTTTATTTAATAAATTTTAAATTTCACTTTTATGTGTGTTGTGAAACACATTGTTGGCATTACAGTAAATTAAAACCTGTAATGAGAAGTCAGACTACTATTGAGATATAAATTATAATAAAAACATTGTTTAACATAGGCTTAGTTAAGACTGTTCTTTACGGCAGCAGCTAACTGGCACAGTGTTTCCGTACAATTTGATGAAACAAACCAGAGTAACCTCTAAAGCAGCATGGACTGATGAGCAACTTCAGATGGCCATTAAAGCAATCAAAGACGGAGCTAAAATAAGAGAAACAGCAAGACATTTTGGTATTCACGAAGCAACGCTTCACACAAGAATGAAATGTGGTCTTATAACCGGTGGTCCTAGAATGGGGCGAAAAGCTGTATTTTCTGAAGAACAAGAGAAAGAAATAGCTCATCATCTTATTCTGCTATCGAATTTGTTTTACGGCATTACTCCAATTCAACTTCGACGAATTGCATATGAATATGCTCAAAAAAAAAAACAAACAAACTTAAGAATACTTTTAATGCAGAATACTTCTAATACAAAAATGGCAGGTAGAGATTGGGCTGATGGATTTTTGAAGAGGAATCCACAGTTGAGTCTTCGCCAGCCGGAAGCTACTTACTTCTCTTAGTAGAATCCAAAGCTATAACTAATGGAATTGAATTAGTGGCTCCAGAAGAAACACAAGCAGAATCATTACAAGCAAGCCATGTAAAACAGCAAGAAATAGAAAACGTTCCCATCACTGCAATATCCCCAATTCCTATTAACAAAATAACGGCCCTGAAAGTCAAAGAAAAGGAAAAACCAATATCAGATCTTGAGTGCAACACCCCGAAAAGAAGCTCTTGAAGAAAGAGATAAGAGAAAACAGAAAAGGCTTAGGTATAAACTAGAGAAGAAGGGGAAAAGCTCGAATGAAAAAAATATATATAGCACTCATTGGAAGAAAAAGGTTGCTAGAAAAAGTCTCTTTTTCAATGAAACAAGCAGTGAATCAGACGATAAATTTATGGAAACATGTGAAACCGATGACGAACTAACCACAGTGGATGATTTAGCTAAAATCTTATCGGTAAAAAATAAATCGGACAATGCATGCATCTTGTGCCAAGAATTTAGAAAAAAATGAACTGTGGTTCAGATGTGTTTTATGTGGTGGGTGGGTCCACTCAGAATGTAGTGGTTTAGACTGTGCAGTAGATTATAAGTGTGACATTACATTAATGATAATGATAAAAAAACTGTAAAGAATAACTAAAAATGTAATTTGTTTAAAAATAGGTATACTTAAAAACAATTTATACATCATTGGTGTCGTTGTTTAATTACGGCATGTTCATGCGTGCCATTACCCGAAACCTAAGGGTAATGACACGCAGCGCAATTTTTTTTTAATTGAATAATTTGGTGAAAATGAATACTGGATATAGTAATTTTCTAGTTCCAATGTAAAGAAAAATGTATGGTTTTACGTTAAAATGAAAATAAATCTCAAAATTGAATTTTAGAACGATTTCTAAACGAAAATGTTAAAGTGCGTGTCATTACCCCCCTCTCCCTATATAGGAGATGGCGAGAAGAATGCGTCAGTATACGAGTATTTTTTTAAATTGATTAAGAATGTTCTAGATTGTTCTATAATTTTCCAGAATATTCGATCTAGAATGTTTCAGGATATTTTAGAATGTTTGAGAATTTTCCAGAATGTTATAGAATGCTCTGAAATGTTTCAGGAAGTTCTATATTTTTTCAGAATGTTCGATAATGTTCCAAGGTGTTCGAGAATGTTCTAAAACTTCTAGAACTTTTAAAGCGACTAACTGTTACAAAAAGTTCGAAAACGTTCTAGAATGTTCCATTATCCTGTTGTGGTGGGGTAAAGTCCCAGCTCGGTAAGGTGGCGATGGCGAGAAGAATGCGTCAGTTTACGAGTATTTTTTTAAATTGATTAAGAATGTTCTAGATTGTTCTATAATTTTCCAGAATATTCGATCTAGAATGTTTCAGGATATTTTAGAATGTTTGAGAATTTTCCAGAATGTTATAGAATGCTCTGAAATGTTTCAAGAAGTTCTATAGTTTTTCAGAATGTTCGATAACGTTCCAAGGTGTTCGAGAATGTTCTAAAACTTCTAGAACTTTTAAAGCGACTAACTGTTACAAAAAGTTCGAAAACGTTCTAGAATGTTCCGTTATCCTGTTGTGGTGGGGTAAAGTCCCAGCTCGGTAAGGTATATATAGGCGATGGCGAGAAGAATGCGTCAGTATACGAGTATTTTTCTAAATTGATTAAGAATGTTCTAGATTGTTCTATAATTTTCCAGAATATTCGATCTAGAATGTTTCAGGATATTAAGCGGTAAAGCAGCTGGAATATTTTCAACAACCCGGGCAAAGCCGGAACCCCCACTCAAATGAAATTTGAAAATGTAAAATGCTAATTAGTGTAGATTTCCTGCTGTTGCTATGTAAAATCCGATTTCAAGAAAATTGTAAGACAAAAAAGTTACGAATTAACTTTGGCTGCCATTTTGAAACGCGTACACGGGTTTTTTTAGTAACGAACTTGTCCAAGGTGTTAATGAAATCGATTTTTGTGTTGATTTGATTAAAATCGGACCAAAATTGCGAATGGCTGATTAAGACTTGCTAATATTAAAAATCTAAGGATTCTTCAAAACATGTTCCGGTCATTTTCAGTGCTTTGGTACCGAGTCTGGGTCTTACTATGATAGCACTTCAGTCGTTCTTATTCAATTAAATGTTTCTATTAATAGCTCCAGTCATATATAGCTTACCTACAAGCTATAATATAATAAAATAATATTATATACAATACTACAATACCGTATATACATACACCATGATAAGCTGGCTTTGTTCACACAAGTAAACCTGATATAAACAAAATTAGCATAACCTACATTATAATGCAGTATTGATTTTCTTTAGCGATTGAAAATCTGTACATGATTAAAAAAATTGAAGTTTTTACTGTACACTTAGCCTATAACCAAACACGTAAAAACATCTCGTTTTATTTTAAGGTTTAAAGCTACACGTTTTTTAAGACGTCAAAAAATGAGAGACTAACCAATTACGTGAAACCTCTAAATGTAATAATAATATACAGCAAGTAGGAAGTATTGTACAGTAACGTGTAACGTGTACTGTACCGAATGGCAGTTCCCCTTTAACGTTCGCTCTCAGTCTATCCGCTTTAACATTGAGAACTAAAAAACTTCTCGGGAGAATGGGACGCCGCGCGCAGGGGAGGTGCGTGCGTACAAGCAAGGGGAACTTGGAATGAGAGGGGGGAGTGGACCTGCTATAACGCGTCTTTTATATTTTGATAGGGCTATTCTTTTTGTTTTTGTTTTTGTTTTGCTCAAAGTTTGTGCTGCATCCTGTTTTAGGCATCCGGTACGGTACGTTAGAACTGTATTAAGTAATAAAAGTAACCCAAGCCGGCTCCATTAAACGGCTACCGTTCGTAAAGGAATGTTTTAGTCGTTCGTAAGAAATATGAGTGCTTTAAACTGGGGTAATAAATTAAAGAAGAAGGGACAAAACAAATTGAAATCTCACGAGAAAACCAGATCGCTCCGTATGCAACCGCCAGCCCACTGGCACTGGATTAATCATACCAGTTTTTCTTTATTTATTATAGTAGTTTACCCCTACTACATACTCTTTATTATTTATTTTATGGTTTTCCTTTATACTTAGGCTTACATATTAACCGTAGACATATTCATGACGTGTAAAATGTTTAAAGGCGTACTGGTGTTTCGTTTTTTTCTTAGCGATAAACGTCGATTTACTCTCGAACGATTTAATTTTCCTTCAAATATTTTATACTGACTTGAAATATGTATCGTTAAACATTTCCAAATTTTGAGTAAGAACCTGATCAATTGATCTTCCTCGATAATTCCCTAACTGGAATTTTTTTACTGCTTATAGCCTAAAGGCCTATAATTTGTTTGGGTACATGTAGGGCATATTTGAGCAAAATTTGATCAAATTTGTACCAACCGTTTTTTAGAAAATCAAAATTTTAGCAGTTTGTTAATCGAAAAAATTATTTAAAAGTTTATTGACAAAAAAGGGCTTAAATGATATAGAAGAACCACACTATCGCTCCGTATGCAACCGCCAGCCCACTGGCACTGGATTAATCATACCAGTTTTTATTTATTTATTATAATAGTTTACCATGCTAATACTCTTTATTATTTATTTTATGGTTTTCCTTTATAATTAGGCTTACATAATATTAACCTTAGACATATTCATGACGTGTGAAATGTTTAAAGGCGTACTGGTGTTTCGTTTTTTTCTTAGCGATAAACGTCGATTTATTCTCGAACGATTTAATTTTCCTTCAAATATTTTATACTGACTTGAAATATGTATCGTTAAACATTTCCAAATTTTGAGTAAGAACCTGATCAATTGATCTTCCTCGATAATTCCCTAACTGGAATTTTTTTACTGCTTATTGACTAAAGGCATACAATTTGTTTGGGTACATTTAGGGTATATTTGAGCAAAATTTTATGAAATTCGTATCAACCGTTCTTGAGAAAATCAAAATTTTAACAGTTTATTAATCGAAAAAAGAATAACATTTTTTTGACAAATATAAAAGTGCTCAAGTGATATAGAAAAACCATAGGCCTACTGTAGGCAAATTTTCATCAGAATCAATCGATTTACTGTTCAGCTGTCCAGCGAAGTAAACAAACGCACGAATATGAAAAGTGATGCATCAAATTCTAATAATCCATTGTTTCTTGATTATGATAATTTCTTTGAAGTAATTTTAAACAATCTTTAATATTGTATTAGTATATAATAAGTGTAGGCAAAAGGCCTACACTTGAAATAGTTTGTTCACTTATAGGAAACATAATATTCCAAATCTCTCAGCCTAAAGCTGCCAAAGTAGGCCTAAATTTTATCAATCAATAACGCGACATGCAGCTGTCTCACTGACGTGATGGAAGCGAATTTCCGTACTTTTTTATCCTATCCTTTTAATGCACTTCTGATTTCGTGCAGACTAGCTACACCTATTGAGAGGATTTAGACGTCCCTCGCGGTACCCGAGTCTAACACACACTTACACTTACACTTACAACTTTAAACTTTACATTCACATTTACATGTAGAGAGACGATAATAGCCTCAAAATAATTTTTTTAAAATCAACATTTAAACATTTAAAAATTACATTGAAAATAGGAAAATGAACTGTATCGAATTAATTTTAATAATTTTAACGGGATTTGAAAATTTAAAATAATTTACGCAGATATTAACGCTGATATATGCATCAAAATCTAATGATCAATTTTTTTTTATTATAATTTTTTTGAAGTAAACATTTTTAAAAATCCGTAGGGTAATATGTAGGGCAACCTACATTTGAAATGGTGTACTTATAATAGAAAATATAATTTGTCAAATCTCTCAGCCTAAAGCTGCCAAAGTAGACCTAAATTTTATTAGTAATCGCGACACGCAACTATCTCATTGACGTGATGGAAGCAAATTTCAAAAATACTTTTTTATCTTATCCTTTAATTTAAAAATTTTTAAATTATAATGAAAATACAAAAGGGCCCAAATTCCGTAACAACCAATTACTCCACATCAGTAATGAAACTCTTTACCAAAAAACTGAAACACTATCAGACACAATAAGAAAAAGGAGAATTGATTTTAATGGGCACAACCTCCGAATGGACAAAAATAGACTAACCAAAAAAATATTTGACTACTTTCGCAATAAAAGAGCCAAACCACTTTGGTTTAGAGAAACGGAGAAAGACATAACAGAACTGCAGATCACTGACACTATGCTCATGGACAGAACAGCCAAAACAATAACCAAGGACAAGAAGCAACGGTTCCAAGGCAAAGTCAAATCCAAGCGAACGATCCAAATCTCTGACGAAGAAAAAAAAACAAGATCACAACGTATGAAGCAATACTGGGCTACGAGGAAGGCACAGAACATTGAGAAGTGATTGATTTGGTGTACACCAAAGTTGGGTGAAACAAATAAAGAGAGAAAATACAAAAATGAACCGAAATCGCCGGGTCGAATTAATTTTCGTATTTTTAACGGAATTTGAAAATATTAAATGATATTAACGCTGGTTAGATCAGAACTTTTAAAAAGTGTAATAAGAAAACAGTAGGCCTATCCTTGAAAAACTAGTTAGAAAAAACTAAAAATAAAACCGTTTTTGTGCCACGTTTGAAGCAAAGCTGTATAAATTAGCATTTTAAACTTCATTTCCGTATTTTTAAGGGACCGTAAGTTTAATAACCTAATGAATGCACATTTTAAAACTAATTATAACGATGAAATCGGATTTTCAAAAAAAGTATAACGTAAAAAAATATATTTTTTAAAAAGGTTTGAAATGGCAGCTGTTTTAAATCTCACGGCACCGAAATTGTCCAAGCTGTTACCGAAACAGATCGTTATAGTCTACCAAGTTTGGATCAAATCAGATGAAAATTGGGAACACGAGAGTGTAACACATATTTAATTATTTTCGGGTGAGCCGCCTCGGTGGCCTAGTTGATAGCGTACTGGGCTTTCACCCCGAGAACCCGGGTTCGATTCCGGCCAGGTCTTGGCATTTTCATACACTATAAATCATTCCATCGTCTGCATTAGTAGTGCAGCAGAAAACACCCAAACTGTTAAAAAAAACTGCTCTTCTATAAAAAACAAAGTGCTTTTTCAAACGGAAACAAGCGGTTGGATTTGGACTGGTTCGTGATTTGTTAAACAAGGAACAGCTATTGGGACTTCCCCACCACCCACGTTCTATTCGAACGTTGCCGCAAGCGCTAAAACTGTTTTCCTGCTAACTGCTTTTCTTTTACCTGCTTTTATGCTTTTTCCCTTTATTTCAAAGTTGCTTGTTGCTTCTAGTGAAGTAAGAACTGTTTGGTCGTTGTCAACGTTTATCTCTACTTTGTTGCGAGTTGTTTGAAAGTTTTAAATGTAAAATTTGTTGTTCAAACATTTTTTAAACTGTAAAATCAGCCATAATTATGTTTTATATTAGTTTTTCTCCGTAGTTTACTTTGTGTTTATAACATCTCACATTTTGTAGATACAGAGCCTAATTTTATTTAAACGTATTTTTTATATTTATTATCAATCATCAATATTTTTTAATCAACTAAAAATATTCTAAATCGTTTGCATTTTGGTAAATATGCAAAGGACTATTTAATTTTTAAGTAAAAAAAAGAATGCTTCTATTAGAAATTCATTGCATTTTGTAATTATGAAATGGCATACATAATTATTACGTTTTGAGAATGTAATTTAATTATTACTACACTCATAAGGATTATTTTTATTTTTTCTAAATGCTTTACACCCAAAAACAGTTAAGGACATGGTGGTGATGGGAATGAAAAAGTAGTCTTAGAAAACTGAACGTATGTGCTTTATGTTTTAGCTGCTAATACAACTTTGAGTTTCAGTTTTCTAAACCTGTTTTTTTTTCAACTGTTTTAAAAAGCAGCTTTTTTCCTCAACAAATAGTTTGTTGAAGTTTTGTAAAAATAGCAGAAACGCCCACCTCTAGTCTGCATTAGCCCAAGTGTGCACAATAGACTATAAAAAAAAAATCGGGTGTCATCAGAAGCGCGGCAAAATATTTCACAAACAAGTGATGTAGTCCAATAGAACAATGCAATCTTACTGAAAATAAGTTCTACTGAAATTTGTGTTTGAAAATTTGTTCCGCCATTTTGGAATGCTCTAAATTGATTGTAATTACAAAAAAAATATTCACTCATCAGTTTCGTGTAAAATTTTGCGGTAAAATCAGTTTTTAGTTCTTTTCGGTTTGACGTTGCAGCCGTCAAATTTTGGAACGCGGTGCATTTTGTTTGTTGTTGTTTTATTGGTGTTTAACATCAGACTATTGTGCACACTTGGGCTAATGCAGACGGTGGCATGATTTATAGCGTATGAAAATGCCAAGCCCTGGCAGGGAATCGAACCTGGGTATCAACTAGGCCACCGAGACGGCTCTTTTTTCACTTAAAGTAAACCTGTTAGGCTTCTTATATTTTCACCAATTTTCGATTAATCTTCACTTTAAATTTTATGATAATAAATTCGTAAACTTTGCAAAATGTAGACAACTTGGTTATAAGTAAAATAATCATGGCATGCTGCTGTCTCGCTGACGTGATAGAAGTGAATTTCCAAAATGTAATAAAATTTTATTGCATTACGCAAACGAAACAAAATTCAAACACTGTTTTTTTATTTTACACTATTACTGTACTCGTACCATTAACAAATAAACGTTACCGTCATGAAATTCATAACCTTTTTTTATTTTAATAACTTTTGAAAAACTAATTTTTCACCTGCTCAGTCTAAAATTTTCAAATTAAGTAGAAAATTATAAAATTATTTTTCCATAACCCTGACATCAGATTGAAGTTAACTATCAGGTTGCCTTTTCGCTCAGTAACTATTTTGATCGAGCAATTACAAAATCAATTTTTATTCCAAGTTGACGTGCTTAAAAGCAAATTTGCGAACACATATAAACATTTACAAACGTGATTAATTAATCACTTTGTGCCGTCACTATTCGTAATGGCTGAAGTAATAAAGATCTTAAAAAATAATTAGTTTGTTTGGACGTCAAGTGAATTAGGTAATGACTTTGTCGAAGTAACAATTTTTTAGCAGTAAAATGTAAAAATATTTACCAATAAAATGTAACCAACTTAATGAAAAAAGTTGGTACAAGTGTTCCACTCGCATAGTTACAAGACTTGTAGTTGGCATAACCAGTGAATTTTGACGCATTCATTGCAAACATTCAAGACTACAGTTTACACTTGTGATCAACATTTTCACAATTATAAGTGTAGGCTACACTGGTGAAAACATCAATTTAATTTGAAGAAGTCATTTGTTTTTTTTTTTATTATTATTATTTTTATGTTTAACGTCCGACTATTGTGCAGAAATTGGCCTAATGCAGACGATGGGATGATTTATAGCGTATGAAAATGCCAAGCCCTGGCCGGGAATCGAACCCGAGTCCTCGGGGTGAAAGCCCAGTACGCTATCAACTAGGCCACCGAGGCGACTTGGAACGCGGTGAAAATTGCCTATCCGGGATGATATGTTTATCTTCCCAAAGGTTCCTAAAATCTATGTCAATGACTGAGTTTAATTTTAAGCGAATCAATGCAAAACCTTTGCTTTTCAGCGCCTGTATTGTGCTAAATTTTAATAAAGTGTAACACTGGCCGGCCTTATCCTTTTGTTTGCTATGCTAACAAAATTACGTTTTTACGTTCTTGTTTTTTGCAGCTGACTAAAAGTTTTTCTTTACGTGAATCAATAAAAATCAGTTGTTTTATATTTTTGAAGCGAAGCTTTTAATGTGAGTGAGTAGAAAAATGTTTGCCGAACGGAAGAATGTAACGGAAATATTGAACGAACGAGCTAACGAATTTCGTTTCTCTATTTCTGTTTTTTTTTTTTCATCTCCTTTTCGACAACAGTACACGCTTATTATATGAAAACGTTGTGATGCTTCGGTATTTTTCCTTGACGAACACGTGCACGTTGTAACCGTTTATATTACATTCGAAATTAATACAAACGTTTGTTGCTAATTTTGGTAGTTTTTAATAACATAACCTGAAACTTATTGTAGACTATCAGCTGTTTAACGAAGTCAGCTGATCGTTTACGAATTAATATAAAACAGCTGGTCTTTTACTATTACTACAGTAAATAATATCGAAACTAGGTTCACGTACTTTTTTAATTTAAACAAAACAAGATATTTGTAAACATATCTTCAAACTAATTATGTATTCGCTTCGCTTTCTGTAGGTAACTTCCCAAATTCAAATATGATCTTTTTTTTAAACATCACTTGGTAATTATTGTAATAATTTACTGGTTGTTGTTAAAACGATATGAGTACTTTATGAGCGAATTTCCATTGGAAAAATGAGCTATTGGAACGGTCATGGTAAGACACGGACCTTTATAATTTTATCAGATTATATTTTTCTCAGATAGGCCTATTCCATTTTCACTGCCATTTCGCTGCCAAAGTTTGACGAGCTGTAACTTTAAATCGAAAAAAAGATATTTAAAAGGTGATTACACAGCAAAGTTTTGGATGGAAATGATGTGTCACATAATCCTTTTCTTATTTAAAAAAAGTTGCATTCAGACACAAGTTGCAGTAGATTTTATTTTCATTAATAAGATTTCATTGTGTCATCAAAAATAACAACTCATTTGGGAAATATTTTGCCGTACTCTAGCTTCTTATACACCCGGTATAAACATATTACCGACACAAAAAGTAATTTATAGGTTAGGATTAAAGTCTCGGGTTTGGGTCTTACCGATAGCCCATTTTCCAATATAAATTGGCATTTTATGAAATACTTTCGTATTGAATTTCTCTGCGAAATAATCGTGTCTCTTTGAGTATGCCAATCGAAATCCGAGGCATGGGCAGTAAACGAGCATCAAGTCAGCTGTTTGATTTATAGTCTGGAATCACGACAGTGCAACAACAAAACATATGGGTCGCTTTTCCCAGTTTTTGAGGCAGGCTGTTATTTATAGTTTACTTCCTCGCTGTAAGGTAAACTTTCTATGTACGTAAAAACAATCGCGGCACGCAACTGTCTCGCTGACGTAATAGAAGCGAATTTCCAGAAAGTATTTTTCTTTTGGAATTCTGATTTCACAATTAAAATCTGCATATTTGCATTTTAAACTTTCAAGTTACGTTGAAAATACGAAAATGAGCCCCGACCGCCGTCAAAATATTTCTTAATTTCAATAATGGATTTTGAAAATTCAAAACGTTAATTCGGTTTTTAACGCTTATTACGATGGTGAAATCGAATTTCTAGTAAGATCTAACGCAAATAAGTTACCAGTTTTTAAAGATTTTAAATGTCTACCATTTTGAAATTATTTAATGAATTTTTCTGGCTTACGAACGTTTCCATAATCGATTTTTCCAGCTATTACTATAATCGATTTTTGTGCCACGTTTAAATAAAATCTGATCAAAATTGCGAACGTAAGCTTGCGAAAACATGTGCGCAAGCGGACACACGCGCGCGCGTACACACACACACACACACACACACACACACATATATATATATATATATATATATATATATATATATATATAAAATTTGAACGCCTCTTGAGAAAAGTAATTTCGTGATTAGGATCGGTGCTCATTTCAAGGTCGTGGGTCGGGTCACCATAATGCTCCATTAGCTCTTTTTTAACATGCATCGTGTTTTAGGACTTGTGATGTTGCACTTTGCTGTACGCGTGATGCGAGAACAAGTTTATATTGATATATAACAGTATATTTTGCGCGTCGCATATCTGATGTTATATTAATTATAATTAAAAATTACTGTTTACGCTCGAAAGCGAAATGGGACCTTGCGATTGTGAGGCAGACGCGATAACCACTACACTACGGAAACTACGATGAAGTTTGACCAATTTAAAAATATTAAATTAATCGTTAATTTAATTTTGGTACTTATATTTAAAGATAAGTTGTTTTATATTACTTCGTAAAGATCAGCTGATTTCGTTAAACAGCTGATAGGCTATAATAATTTTTAGGTTAATAAGTTTTCGAACAAATTATCGTAATTAAAATACCAAAGGATATATGACTTATTTTTGGTTCAATAACTGAAATTTTTATTTTGTTTAATAGAATTCGCAATAATAAAAATAAATAAAATATGACTGTCGTTGTTTTTTTCGATTTATTTCCGAAATTGTACTTTTTAAACAAACCTACGCCTGTAATCGCCTGAATGTATTGAATAGTGAAATAATTTACGTAAACTACGACAGAAATGAAACTTTTATAAAAAATTCCTTATAAATTATAACCTAATAACACGAACTGCGTTTAATTTTATAATTATACTGGTAAATTTATTTATTTATTGTTTCTTTACCTTATACACGAAGTACAATAAAAAAGAACTCATACTGCAAGTAAACTGTTATAACAATTGCGACACGCTTCTATTTCCCTGACATGATGGAAGCCAATATTCAGAACGTAACAATTTCAAAAATATTTTAGAACAATTTTACATAAAAAATGTTTTTTAATAGTGGACTCTCCTGAAAATTTATTCCACCGTCATTAGCAGTGTTAATATTTTACTTATATATGCCACACTGATTTGATTTACGAATTGTCTATGTATGAATGAATGTGTTTTTAGGGTTACTATTGCATTGTGACTCGTTAATCTGTTGTGCTCGCTTTCTGTATTACTGAGATGCTTAGTTCCAACGCCTTCTCCAGTCCTAGTCTCTTCATAACATCAAAGATTTGGAGGTGATTCAAGCTTACTATTGCATTGTGACTCGTTAATCTGTTGTGCTCTCTTTCTGTATTACTGAGATGCTTAGTTCCAACGCCTTCTCCAGTCCTAGTCTCTTCATAACATCAAAGATTTGGAGGTGATTCAAGCTTACTATTGCATTGTGACTCGTTAATCTGTTGTGCTCTCTTTCTGTATTACTGAGATGCTTAGTTCCAACGCCTTCTCCAGTCCTAGTCTCTTCATAACATCAAAGATTTGGAGGTGATTCAAGCTTACTATTGCATTGTGACTCGTTAATCTGTTGTGCTCTCTTTTTGTATTACTGAGATGCTTAGTTCCAACGCCTTCTCCAGTCCTAGTCTCTTCATAACATGAAAGATTTGGAGGTGATTCAAGCTTACTATTGCATTGTGACTCGTTAATCTGTTGTGCTCTCTTTCTGTATTACTGAGATGCTTAGTTCCAACGCCTTCTCCAGTCCTAGTCTCTTCATAACATCAAAGATTTGGAGGTGATTCAAGCTTACTATTGCATTGTGACTCGTTAATCTGTTGTGCTCGCTTTCTGTATTACTGAGATGCTTAGTTCCAACGCCTTCTCCAGTCCTAGTCTCTTCATAACATCAAAGATTTGGAGGTGATTCAAGCTTACTATTGCATTGTGACTCGTTAATCTGTTGTGCTCTCTTTCTGTATTACTGAGATGCTTAGTTCCAACGCCTTCTCCAGTCCTAGTCTCTTCATAACATCAAAGATTTGGAGGTGATTCAAGCTTACTATTGCATTGTGACTCGTTAATCTGTTGTGCTCGCTTTCTGTATTACTGAGATGCTTAGTTCCAACGCCTTCTCCAGTCCTAGTCTCTTCATAACATCAAAGATTTGGAGGTGATTCAAGCTTACTATTGCATTGTGACTCGTTAATCTGTTGTGCTCTCTTTTTGTATTACTGAGATGCTTAGTTCCAACGCCTTCTCCAGTCCTAGTCTCTTCATAACATGAAAGATTTGGAGGTGATTCAAGCTTACTATTGCATTGTGACTCGTTAATCTGTTGTGCTCTCTTTTTGTATTACTGAGATGCTTAGTTCCAACGCCTTCTCCAGTCCTAGTCTCTTCATAACATCAAAGATTTGGAGGTGATTCAAGCTTACTATTGCATTGTGACTCGTTAATCTGTTGTGCTCGCTTTCTGTATTACTGAGATGCTTAGTTCCAACGCCTTCTCCAGTCCTAGTCTCTTCATAACATCAAAGATTTGGAGGTGATTCAAGCTTACTATTGCATTGTGACTCGTTAATCTGTTGTGCTCTCTTTCCGTATTACTGAGATGCTTAGTTACAACGCCTTCTCCAGTCCTAGTCTCTTCATAACATCAAAGATTTGGAGGTGATTCAAACTGGGTAGCCCCTTATTTCTAATTGATTTCTTACGAGATGTGTTCAGAAAGTAACGAGAATTTTAATTTGTTGAACAAAATATTTATTTATTCTTCTACATTGATGTTGTCGCCTTCAAAATAGTCCCCATTGGAGATTATGCACTTGTGGCAGCGCTTCTTCCAATCCTCGAAACACTTCTCAAACTCGATCTTTGAGATAGCCTTTAGTTCTTTCAGCGATGTGATTTTAATATCATCTACGGCTGTAAAACGACGGCAATTTCGACGTCATATCCGTAAACCCATCTTTCGTCACCTGTTATAATACGTTTCAGTAATTCTGTATCGTCGTTGACTTCATTTAGTGACTCCTGAGCAACTTCCATTCACC
>CM040191.1:50880688-50908188 GCA_022606455.1 Callitettix versicolor
ACTTAGAATGTGTGTATAGCTTATAACTATTAAAATTTAAACTGTAAATCGAATTTTCCATAAAGAGTCATAACTTTATCACAATACACAATGCCTATATTAAAACAAATATAAACGTTCTTACAGAATTTTAATTTGAAACTTAGTGATAATTTATGTACATTTTATCGCTGATTACAACGGTGAAATGAAATTTACAAAATGTGTACGAATTTTATTAGTCCCCGTTTTGAAACTGTAGATCGGTTTTTGCTGCGTGTTTGACGTAATAATTTATTCTTGACGACCTTCAAAGCATGTTACCAGTCGCGTTCTGTTCGTATCTCACCGCGTCTGGGTTTCACAATGATGGCCGCTCATTCTTTAATGGAACTTCGCAATTAACAAAGAGACGATTTTGGTTCTGCGAAAAATAAACAAGGTTTTTCTTTTAAACGATCGTTGTAAATTAAAAATAAAAAAGGGGTCGAGTTGCATGTACACTGCAGGCATTTCCTCCGACACGCAGCGGCACGCCATGCTACACCCCGTCAACCCTTCAACCCTTCAGCCCCTCGCCCTTCAGCAACTGCGACACTGTACAACAAAACATCGCGTTTCAATTCGAATGGCGTTGTTTTAGAAGATATTTGAAGGACTTAGTGGGACGTACCTACCCCGGGAAGTTCAGGAAAAATGTAATTACTGCCGCAGTGATCCGTTAAAGTGACGGACGAGTTTTTACAAAAATTAACAAAATCTATCATCATAGTAAAACGTTAAAATACTTTTTTTGTAATTTACTATGAATTTTTTTTTTTTTTTTTTTTTTGGTGTTTAACATCCGACTATTGTGCACACTTGGGCTAATGCAGACGGTGGGATGATTAATAGCGTATGAAAATGCCAAGCCCTCGCCGGGAATCGAACCCGGATCCTCGGGGTGAAAGCCTAGTACGCTATCCACTAGACCACCGAGGCGGCTTAATTTATGATGAAATTACACCCTGCGCAATTTACTATGAAAACGAACCCTGAAGTAAAATTCTAAATTGTTTGTTTTTTTCAATATTTTGAATTACAACTTCACTATCAGCTTAGTACGAAACTTTAAATTTTCAAATTACATTAACAACAACAAAAATTTTGTAATTTTGTAATTCGTAGAAGTAATTTATTGAAGCAGAAACCAACAACACTTAATAAGACATATTAGAGTTTAAATATGACTGTAAAGTATATGTTTAAAGTTTGAGACATGCGTAAAGTGTAAATTATTAATTACAAAATTACTGATAACAATGAAGAAACGGAACGAACAGGAAACAAAGAGCTCACAGGGGTTTAGCTCTTTAAAAGCTCTAGATTTAATGAATTTAAAAAAAAATGTACAATTCAAGTGGCATATTCGGATTCAGTAAAGCATTTTAATATGTTTGATATCCTAAACGATCTATTCAGATTCAAGGCAACAATTTAAAATGTAAGGGTTTTTTACCTTTATTAAAATCTCAAAAACTTTAAGTTCTTCAACTCTATTGGCATATTCGGGTTCAATAGAACATTTTAATATGTTTGATATCCTAAACGATCTATGCGTATTCAAGGCAAAAATTTTCGGTTTTTTTACCTTTATTAAAAGCTCAAAAACTTTACTTAAACTCTAGTGGCATATCCGGGTTCAATAGAACATTTTAATATGTTTGGTATCCTAAACGATCTATTCGGATTCAAGGCAAAAAGTTTAGGTTTTTTACCTTTATTAAAATCTCGAAAACATTAAGTTCTTCAACTCTATTGGCATATTCGGGTTCAATAGAACATTTTAATATGTTTGGTATCCTAAACGATCTATTCGGATTCAAGGCAAAAAGTTTAGGTTTTTTACCTTTATTAAAATCTCGAAAACATTAAGTTCTTCAACTCTATTGGCATATTCGGGTTCAATAGAACATTTTAATATGTTTGGTATCCTAAACGATCTATTCGGATTCAAGGCAAAAAGTTTAGGTTTTTTTACCTTTATTAAAATCTCGAAAACATTAAGTTCTTCAACTCTAGTGGCATATTCGGGTTCAATAGAACATTTTAATATGTTTGATATCCTAAACGATCTATTCAGATTCAAGGCAAAAATTGTCGGTTTTTTTACCTTTATTAAAATCTCAAAAACATTAAGTTCTTCAACTCTAGTGGTATATTCGGGTTCAATAGAACATTTTAATATGTTTGATATCCTAAACGTTCTATTCAGATACAAGGCAAAAATTTTCGGTTTTTTTACCTTTATTAAAATCTCAAAAACATTAAGTTCTTCAACTCTAGTGGTATATTCGGGTTCAATAGAACATTTTAATATGTTTGATATCCTAAACGTTCTATTCAGATACAAGGCAAAAATTTTCGGTTTTTTTACCTTTATTAAAATCTCAAAAACATTAAGTTCTTCAACTCTAGTGGTATATTCGGGTTCAATAGAACATTTTAATATGTTTGATATCCTAAACGATCTATTCAGATTCAAAGCAAAAATTTTCGGTTTTTTTACCTTTATTAAAATCTCAAAAACATTAAGTTCTTCAACTCTAGTGGTATATTCGGGTTCAATAGAACATTTTAATATGTTTGATATCCTAAACGATCTATTCAGATTCAAGGCAAAAATTTTCGGTTTTTTACCTTTTTATTAAAATCTCAAAAACATTAAGTTCTTTAACTCTAGTGGTATATTCGGGTTCAATAGAACATTTTAATATGTTTGATATCCTAAACGATCTATTCAGATTCAAGGCAAAAATTTTCGGTTTTTTTACCTTTATTAAAAGCTCAAAAACGTTTAAGTTCTTCAACTCTAGTGGCATATTCGGGTTCAATAGAACATTTTAATATTTTTGATATCCTAAACGATCTATTCAGATACAAGGCAAAAATTTTCGGTTTTTTTACCTTTATTAAAAGCTCAAAAACTTTAACTTCTTCAACTCTAGCGGCATATTCGGATTCAGCGCAAAATTTCCTTTAAATTCGATACCCCGCTCTAAATAACCGATTTTTAACACCCTTTTAAAATTCCCCCTATAGTTTTCCTCTAGCCCTGTCAATTTTTGAGCAAAAATGCTGAAAAACAATACGGTTCTATTCCATGAAGTTTTTGTTTAAAGTTTAAGTGAATAGATTGATCCTTTCTCTCGTTATCTTGCTTACATTTTACGTGACATACAGACGACATTTTGAAACTTGTTTGGAAATAAATCCCGAACATATGCATACAAAAATTTTCATCTGAGACTGTAACGATTTTTAGAATTTTGTGTAGGAAATATAATGTAACTCTTTGTCCTTGACTAAGAATAGTATAATAAAAAACTAACTAACCGTAGTAAGTGTTTATTTTTGTATTTTCATAGTAATTTGAAAATCTAAAATACTTTTTCCTTGCAATCTATTCGTTTTCACTCACTTAATATAAAAATTGTTTCACGTGGATGTTTGTCCGTATATGCAGAACGCTGGAGACTGAAATAGTTGACCAATGTCGATGAAATTTGATGGTAGACTTATGTGTAGTTTGTCCACCATTCCGTAACATTTTTGTTTCCAACCCCTATTGTAATAAAAGCCCTTAAGAAATAATAAAAATCAGCTTCAACAATTCCGATGAAATTTTTGCTCAAATGCAGTCCATATTACCCAGTCAGAAGGCAGATTAAATTGGTAGCTATATCCTCAAAAACTAAATGTCGGGAGTTATATAAAAAAATGGTTTACCAAAACAGAATCATCAGATTTTTCTGATTTTTGAAGTCAGTGTAACAAATCAATATACATAATAAATGTAAACGTGGTGTGTTCGTGCCGATATAAATCCGTAACCCACCCCTACAGCCCCTTAGGGATTATATACAGTAGCCCACCATCCCCCATCCATGAAGAAGGTTTAGGCTTGGAACTGCAGGGGTTGGTTTCGGAGATATGGGTGTCAAAATAGGGCGCCGAACCAATGGATTTCTTATGGGAAGTCGGTGAATCAGCTGACAGTCAACTGCCGAAATATAATATTTTAAGCTAATGTGCCTATGATATCGATAAGAATTTAAAGCCATGTATGTATGGTTTTAAAGTACGAGGTGTGTTCAGAAAGTAATGAGATTTTAAATTTCGCAGGTTTGAAGAGTCCGATTGTCAAACATTTTTTTTATTCTGTTGGTATACATGCCCTTCAAGTATGATAAAACTTTCAGCTGTTTTCATTGTTGACTTTGTCTGTGACAGCCACTAAGGTTAGACGTGTTTTTATGAGCTCGGCGATTTTCGTTTTGTTAAAAGAAATGGATCAAAGAATTTGTATCAAATTTTGCGTAAAAAATGGAATAAAGTGTAACAAAGTATGTGAAATGTTAACAAAGGCCTATGATGAGTCTGCTATCAGTAAAGCAAGAGTTTACGAGTGGTGTAAGCGTTTCAAAGAAGTCCGTGAAGACGTTGAAGATGACGAACGCCCTGGACGTCCCAGCACATCAACAACCGATGAAAACGTGGAAAAAGTGAAAGAAATGGTTATGAACAATCGCCGAATCACAATTAGAGAGGTCGCTGATGATGTTGGCATATCGATTGGATCATGTCATGACATTGTTTCCAATGTTTTGTGTATGAAACGCGTGGCAGCAAAATTCGTTCCAAAATTGTTGATTTTGAACAAAAACAGCGGCGAATGGAAGTTGCTCAGGAGTCACTAAATGAAGTCAACGACGATGCAGAATTACTGAAACGTATTATAACAGGTGACGAAACATGGGTTTACGGATATGACGTCGAAACTAAGGCTCAATCATCCCAGTGGAGGCATTCTGGCTCGCCAAGACCGAAAAATGCTCGACAAGTGCGGTCGAACGTGAAGGTTATGCTCACTGTGTTCTTCGATATTAATGGCATAGTGCATCATGAATTCCTGCCACCAGGTGAAACGGTCAATAAGGAGTACTACCTACAAGTTTAACGCTGTTTGCGTGAAGCAATCCGAAAAAACGCCCGGATCTGTGGAAAAACAATTCATGGCTTTTGCACCACGATAATGCACCAGCTTACACTTCATTGCTTGTTCGTGAATTTGTGGTCAAAAACAGTACTGTAACGATGCCCCAGCCTCCATGTCACTTATTCCTATTTCCAAAAATAAAGAGAACCTTAAAGGGCCGTCGTTTTACAGCCGTAGATCACATTAAAAGCGCATCGCTGAAAGAACTAAAGGCTATCTCAAAGATCGAGTTTGAGAAGTGTTTCGAGGATTGGAAGAAGCGCTGGCACAAGTGCATAATCTTCAATGGGGACTATTTTGAAGGCGACAACATCAATGTAGAAGAATAAATAAATATTTTCTTTAAAAAATAAAAATTCTCGTTATTTTCTGAACACACCTCGTGTAACACAGGAGATCGGTAACATTCCAATGCGTCATCTTTAAAACAGAATAAACACTGACCTAGGCTAATCAAAACTATATGAAACTGTGAATAAAATGTTTGTAAGGCGAAATACCAAAAGTCAAATAAAAGACAATTTAATTAAGCCAAAAAATTATAAATGTAATATCAAAAATGAAATAATAAAAACATTTCACTTTAAAATTCATAAATTACCGTGTATATAATTATCATTTAAATCAAAGAAAAGTAAATGACAATTAAATTAGTATTATCGAACTGTACTTATAACAGTCAAAGTTATGACTCCCGTAGTACGCCTAGATCTAAGCCAAGTAAAGAGAAACATATAATTTGGAAAGAAGTGTTAGATGGGGAATGTAAAATAAAAAACAAGCTGATTTCGACCAATCAGCGACGAAAGGGAAACCAATCAGAGTTCAAATTTACCTTAAAAAATAAACAATATTTTTTAATTTTTAATGAACGAGAAGTATTTTTTTGGAAAGTGGAATGATTCTGTAACGTCCTATATTCAATTCTAATAGTTAATAAAGGATGATACCCGATATTTAAGTGTTAATTAAAGTAAAAACTAATTAAATGTAGTGAATTTAAGTATTAAAAAAATGGTATCTAGAATATTACATCGAACTTAGCCTTATCGAACTCAAAGACTAGAAAGGTAAAAAAAAACCGAAATATTTTTAAAATACTTATTGTATAAAGAAACAAACATACAAAATTAACTTTTATATAATTCTATTTTTTTAAAAAAATATTACTATTTGGTGAAAAATCAAATATTTATAGAACATTTTTAAATTACAACCCGAAAAAAGCTGAGAAATATTCGGGTAGTTTGATGTAAAAGAAATAATTTGCGATCCGTTAACCTAAATATAAGTAAGGAGGAACTGAAGCTCTAAACGTAGAAGATAAACGTTAATTTAATACGGGATGTTCCTGTAATGTGCTGACATAATTCAGGAAGTGGTTACGTATCGAAACAAATGTACGGAAAGCTTTTTTCAACAGCTATTGTTTTTTTTTACTGCACGATTATCTATATCTATTGATCAACAGATTGAACTGAAGTTTTGAACAGTACTTATTAATGATCTAGTTTTAAAAAAATTAACAACTTATATCAATAGTTAAATGAGAATTACTAAAACAAGATTCCTGATAGCAGATTTCTGACTGATGACTAGCAGATTCCCAGTTGTTGGTTGATTAGCAGATTCCTAACTGTTTGTTAATTAACATATTCCTGATTATTTGTTGGTTAACAGATTCCTGATTGTTTGTTGATTAGAATATGCCTGATTGTGTTTGTTGACTAGCAGATTTCAATTAATTGTTATTTTATTAGTCGATTCCTGATTGCTTGTTGATTAGCAGATACCTGATTGTTTGTTGGTTAACAGATTCCTGACTGTTTGTTGATTAGAATAAGCCTGATTGTGTTTGTTGACTAGCAGATTTCCATTGTTTGTTATTTTATTAGTCGATTCCTGATTGCTTGTTGATTAGCAGATTCCTGATTGTTGGTTAACATATTCCTAATTGTTTGTTTGTTAAAAGATTCCTGATTGTTTGTTGATTAGAATATGCCTGATTGTGTTTGTTGATTAGCAGATTTCCATTGTTTGTTATTTTATTAGTCGATTCCTGATTCTTGTTGATTAGCAGATTCCTGATTGTTTGTTGGTTAACAGATTCCTGACTGTTTGTTGATTAGAATATGCCTGATTGTGTTTGTTGATTAGCAGATTTCCATTGTTTGTTATTTTATTAGTCGATTCCTGATTCTTGTTGATTAGCATTCCTGATTCCTGATTGTTTGTTGGTTAACAGATTCCTGACTGTTTGTTGATTAGAATATGCCTGATTGTGTTTGTTGATTAGCAGATTTCAGATTTCCATTGTTTGTTATTTTATTAGTCGATTCCTGATTCTTGTTGATTAGCAGATTCCTGATTGTTTGTTGGTTAACAGATTCCTGACTGTTTGTTGATTAGAATAAGCCTGATTGTGTTTGTTGACTAGCAGATTTCAGTTGTTTGTTATTTTATTAGTCGATTCCTGATTGCTTGTTGATTAGCAGATTCCTGATTGTTGGTTAACAGATTCCTAATTGTTTGTTTGTTAAAAGATTCCTGATTGTTTGTTGATTAGAATATGCCTGATTGTGTTTGTTGGATAGGATATATCTGATTGTTGATTAGCAGATTTCTTATTGTTGTTTAGCAGATTCCCATTTGTTTGTTGACTAGCAGATTTCCAATTGTTTGTTGATTAGTTGATTCCCGATTGTTTGTTCATTAGCAGAATTTTGATTGTTTGTTGTTTAGCAGATTCCCAATTGTTTGTTGACTAACAGATTTCCGTTATTTGTTATTTTATTAGTCGATTCCTGATTGTTTGTTGGTTAACAGATTCATGATTGCTTGTTGGTTAACAGATTCCTGATTTTTTTTATTAGCAGATTTCTTATTGTTGTTTAGCAGATTCCCATTTGTTTGTTGACTAGCAGATTTCCAATTGTTTGTTGATTAGTTGATTCCCGATTGTTTGTTCATTAGCAGAATTTTGATTGTTGTTTAGCAGATTCCCAATTGTTTGTTGACTAACAGATTTCCGTTATTTGTTATTTTATTAGTCGATTCCTGATTGTTTGTTGGTTAACAGATTCATGATTGCTTGTTGGTTAACAGATTCCTGATTTTTTTTTTTTTTTTTAGCAGATTTCTTATTGTTGTTTAGCAGATTCTCAGTTATTTGTTGACTAGCAGATTTCCATTTGTTTGTTGATTAGTCGATTCCTGATCGTTTGTTTGTTAGCTAACTTTGATTGTTTGTTGATTAACAGATTCCAAACTGTTTGTTGTTTAGCGTGTAATTTATAAAAAATCTCTAGAGTACATTTTTGCAGCTAGTTATATCTTTTATCAAATGGTATAATTATCATTAAAACAGCGTGTATCAGTGTGCATTGTTATGAGCAGTTTATCAATGGGCCTACTACTGTCAGCAGTGCACATTATTATTACACGAGTTCCTTAACCTAATTGATGATCAGGCCTACGGTGAATCATTAATTATGAAATTAAATTCATTCGGTTTAAGCCATCCAAGAATAGGTTATGAATTGCGTAATAAGAAAACAAAATGGCTGGTAGCCGATAAAGAAAACGTTTACAGACATATGCACGAACATTTTTATTTATTTCAACCATTTCCTGAATTACGTGCGCGCATTACAAAAGCGTGTCACTCTAACCTAAAAGCTATAAGAAATGAGCCAAATATAGCTGATAATAGTCAAAACACATAATAGTTTCTGGATTAAAAATGAGCTTTTCCTATATTTTTAAAAATATCATCAACATATTTTTTTATGCTTTCATTTTAGCAAGAATTTTTACTGGTGAACTTCATTTTATTAAAAGCTTTTGTGTAACGTATTCAGTTAAAAAACGTGATTTATGTTGAAGTTAGTTTTTAGAATTACAAATTCGTGTTTGTACTGAATTTAAATTTAAAGAAAGTTATCGTTCTCGAGTCAGTCGACAAAGTTAACATACAAGTATTAACTTCGAACCTTAAGTACACTTGTATTAACTTTGAATTCTGCCCAATATAAGTGCTCTTGAGTTAAATTTAAATCTCACCCAAATAGGCTGGTTATAGAATTTTAATTCTGATAAAGCAGTTTATAATTAATTTTGAATCCAAAGTACTCTTGAACTAATTTTGAATCATACTTAATACAACTAGTCTGATATTGATTTTGAACCCTGCCCAAGTAGTGTGGTATTGATTTTGAATCTTGTCCGTATAGTCTGATATTGATTTTGTATCTTGCCCAAGTAGTCTGTTATTGGTTTTGAATCATGTCCTAGTAGTTTAGTATTGATTTTGTATCCTACCCAAGTAATCTGGTATTGATTTTGAATACTGTCCAAGTAGTCTAGTATTGATTTTGAATCTTGTCCGTATAGTCTGATATTAATTTTGAATCCTACCCAAGTAATTTGGTAATGATTTTGAATACTGTCCAAGTAGTCTAGTATTGATTTTGAATCTTGTCCGTATAGTCTGATATTAATTTTTAATCCTACCCAAGTAATTTGGTATTGATTTTGAATACTGTCCAAGTAGTCTGGTATTGATTTTGAATCTTGTCCGTATAGTCTGGTATTCATTTTGAATCCTATCCAAGTAATTTGGTATTGATTTTGAATACTGTCCAAGTAGTCTGGTATTGATTTTGAATCTTGTCCGTATAGTCTGGTATTCATTTTGAATCCTACCCAAGTAATCTGGTATTGATTTTGTATCCTGCCCATGTAGCATTGTATTGATTTTGTATCTTGTCCGTATAGTCTGGTATTCATTTTGAATCCTATCCAAGTAATTTGGTATTGATTTTGAATACTTCCAAGTAGTCTGAATTTTGAATCTTGTCCGTATAGTCTGGTATTCATTTTGAATCCTACCCAAGTAATCTGGTATTGATTTTGTATCCTGCCCATGTAGCATTGTATTGATTTTGAATCTTGTCCGTATAGTCTGGTATTCATTTTGAATCCTATCCAAGTAATCTGGTATTGATTATGAATACTGTCCAAGTAGTCTGGTATTGACTTTGAATTTTATCCGTATAGTTTAGTATTCATTTTGAATTCTACCCAAGTAATCTGGAATTGATTTTGAATCCTGTCGAAGTGGTCTGGTACGGATTTTGAATCATGTCGAAGTGGTCTCGTATTAAATTTTGAATTCTGCCTAAGTAGTCTGGTATTAATTTTAAATGCTGTCCAAGTAGTCTGGTACTGATTTTGAATCTTGCTCAATACAACTATTCTGGTATTGATTTTGAATCTTGTTTAATACAACTAGTCTGCTAATGCTTTTGAATCCTGCCCAAGTAGTCTGGTATTGATTTGAACCCTGCCAAAGTAATCTGGTATTTATTTTGAATCATATCCAAGTAGTATGGTATTGATTTTTAATCTTGAAAAAGTAGTCCAGTATTAACTTTGAATACCGTGATCGAGTTCATTCTCCTGCCGAAATTAGTTTTCGTTTCAAAATTGATACACTAAACAGTTTTATGCGATCAAACTTTAAGCAAAATCTGGTGAAATAATTTTGAGAAGATAGGCCGATATTGTGGTTATTTATCGATAGCTTCCAAACAAGGTTCTTTGAAAAAATAACTAAACACGCAATAAATATTTTTTAATGAACATAAATGTATCACTGAAACTTCTTTTAAATAATTTAATAGAGCGAGAAAAATTGTGCACATTTTATTTTTACTTTTTGTTATTTTTATTGATCTTAGCCTTAATTGCATTATCGGAGATATCCATTCGTAATGCATTTCCGTTTCTATGTTTTCTTGAAGCATTTATCGCTGAATACACCAGTTCATGTCTAACAGGCTTAACATGAGAGGACGCGGTGGGTACCGCACTCAAAGCGGATGCTAGAGGCGGTGAATTTGGTAGAGAATGCGGGCCGCAGAAGAACAACCTTCGACACGTATCAATTATGCTCAATTTCCGATCGTTATAAAGAACCCTCGTTATAGTGGCACGCTATAATCAGGTCAAAACTGACACCAGCAAGAACTTCGCCTTAAGAACTTAGTTACTGTACAAAACTACCACCAATAGAAAACAAGAATTCAGTTACTGTAAAAACCTGACGCCAACAGAAGTTTAAGAAGTTGTTATTCCATAAAACTAGCAACAGCTTCAGGTATGTCTAAGAACTTAGTTACAGTAATAAACTGATACAGTACTGCAAAGGTTCAAGAGTTTAGTTACCGTGTACAACTGTTCAACACTGACACTATCAGAAGTCCGAGAACTTAGTTATTGTACAAAACTGACACTAGCTGAAGTGCAAGAACTTAGTTATTGCACAAAAATGACACTAGCAGAAGTGCGAGAACTTAGTTATTGCACAAAAATGACACTAGCAGAAGTGCGAGAACTTAGTTACACTACAAAACTGACACTAGCAGAAGTGCGAGAACTTAGTTACACTACAAAACTGACACTAGCAGAAGTGCGAGAACTTAGTTATTGCACAAAAATGACACTAGCAGAAGTGCGAGAACTTAGTTACACTACAAAACTGACACTAGCAGAAGTGCGAGAACTTAGTTACACTACAAAACTGACACTAGCAGAAGTGCGAGAACTTAGTTATTGCACAAAAATGACATTAGCAGAAGTGCGAGAACTTAGTTACATTACAAAACTGACACTAGCATAAGTGCGAGAACTTAGTTACTCTTTCTACAAAACTGACACTAGCAGAAGTGCGAGAACTTAGTTACTCTATCTACAAAACTGACACTAGCAGAAGTGCGAGAACTTAGTTACTCTATCTACAAAAATGACACTAGCAGAAGTGCGAGAACTTAGTTATTGCATCATATCTATCTATCTATCTATCTATATATATATATATATATATATATATATATATATATATATATATATATATATATATTATTATTATTATTATTATCAGTCGCAGTGTTTTAGGATCAAGTCCATTATATATATATATATATATATATATATATATATATATATATATATATATATATATATATATATATATATATATATGAACTACTGTATACATAAGTAATTACATATTATACTGCTAGTGCCCTAGGTTAAGTTCAAGAACGTATTTTATAAAACTGACTCAGAAATAGAGTTTTTTTATTAATAATTAAAAAGGGTCCCTGAATTCTGAGCCCCCTACAAAACACCATCTAGAGATCACAACTGAATGAAAGAAGATGGAATCACAAAACAGACGTACAAAACAAAAAGTGAAAGCAAAGGAACAAAAGGTAGATCGAAAGCAAGATGACAAGACAACATCAAAAAAGCCCCGAAAGCAGAAACGTGAACTGCTAGAAATGCGGGACATAGCCGCTGACAGAAAAAGATAGAAATCTTTTTTATATAACCTTGACACATTCTGGTAGAAGAGGATCAAATGAAGTAATGAAGTGGGTTTTCGGTGTACTTTGAGATCCGCAAGTATCTTTTATTTCAAATTTTTTTTCACTAACTAGGGTTTTTATTGAAGCAGAGCTTTTAGTGTTACCTTGACGAGAGGAGTGAATAAAAAAAATCTGCCGAACGGATAATGTAACGGAGATATTTAACGAACGAGCAAACGAATTTCGATCTCTCTTTCTGTCACTTTCTTTTTTCCCACCTTTTCGCTAACCGTACACGCAAGTTATATGAAAACGTTGTGTTGCTTTGGTTTCGGTATTTTTCCTTAGTTGAAGAACACGTGCACGTTGTAACCGTTTATATTACATTCGAAATTGTGTTATAATAATTGTTGTTAATATTGCTAGTTTTTAATAACATCACCAGAAACTTAGAGCCTAACAGCTGTTCAGTAAAATCAGCTGATCGTTACGAATTAATATAAAACAACTGATATTTTACTATAACTACAGTAAATAATATCTGTGCTAGGTTCACATATTTATTTATTTAAACAAAAAAGATGTTTGTAAACATATCTTTAAACTAATTATATATTCGGCAACGATATCCTTAACAAAAGCTTCGCTTCTGTCCATAACTCCTCGAGTTCTAGACGTGTACTTTTTCTCCTTATATGACCAAATGATAACTAATTTTAAAAAACATATTTTGTTTCGATTTTTTTTAATGTGGGTGATGTTTGCTTTGTGTTTTTTCATCATTTATTTATTTTTTAAAAATTTTATGAGGAAATGTTTGGTCAATTTTATTTCAGTCGCCGATTTTTTGCGTAACTGTTTTGTTATAAAGAATTAGTAACAAGATATTTAGGCGTTACATAATGCGTAAAAGGTAGACAGTAATGCAGTATATTATACATTTGTAGTAAGTTTAAAATGAATAAAGCCAATGCTAATAGTTAGATGCTAACGTTACCGGAGCCGTTGTTATGTCCGTTAATATATCCTCTACACGTCTTCCCTTCCTTCCGCCTCCGCCTGCCTGACCAACAGGTCCTTCCTTTCAGCTCATACATGCTATAGCCGCGCCTCGACGTAGTTTTGCATTTAAATGTTGAGGAAACGCGCTTCACTGACTCCTGTTTTACGTTAGCGTTCAACCATGTCTTTTATAAAAACCCAGCATGAGGACGCGTTTTATCGATTTTAAACGATTCTGGACAGATTTTAAATCTAACCAAAAACGTGTAGAACTTCGAAAAGTTACCGACAGAAGCGATGCTTTTGTTAACGGTATCTTTGCTGAATATATAATTAGTTTGAAGATATGTTTACAGATATAATGTTTTGTTTAAATAAATAAATACGTGAACCTAGATTAGATATTATTAACTGTAGTTATAGTATAAGATCAGCTGTTTTATATTATTTCGTAACGATCAGCTGATTTCATTGAACAGCTGATAGGCTATAATAAGTTTCAGGTTATGTTGTTAAAAACTAGCAATATTAACAACAATTATTATAAACGTTTATATTAATTTCGAATGGGTTCAAAGTGCGCTTCTTTGAACCCATTCGAACGCTTCTTCGCGAAGAGTGGGTTCTTCAATTAAGGAAAACAAAAGCAACACAACGTTTTCGTATAATACGCGCGTATTATACGTCCTTTACCTGTTATCGAAAAGGACGAAGAAAGAGACAGAAATAGAGACGAAATTCGTTCGCTCGTTCGTTCCGTATTTCCGTTACATTCTTCCGTTCGGCAAACTTTTTTTTCTATTCACTCCTCTCGCTAAAGCTAATATTACAAGATTCACTTCAATACGATATACGTGTTTTGTATATACGAATGATTGTAATAAAGATTAAATCTATCGTGAACTTGACTTGTGTAAAGTTTTGGGTAAACACTATCAAAACGGGAATATTTTCGTTGTGAATCCAAAATTTCGAGGTCGAAAACTTTTGTTAAAAAAGGGGCAAATTGGTCTAATCAGATTTTCCTAAAATTTGGTTCGTAGGCTACACGAAATTTGTATAATTTGAAATAAAATAAAGTAATTATTTGTGAGTAAACCGGAAATCAAAGTTAAAGTGTTTCTCACTGTTTTTTTACGGTTTTGTCTATTCCGTTCTGTCTTTATTTATAAACTGATGAAATGAGAATGTTTTCCAAATAAAAAAAAAAACGTGTGGAACTTGGGGTAGTGACGACAGAAGTGAAAATTGGTATAAGTTATACTCATTAAATAATTTAACATAGCCGCCTCGGTGGCCTAGTTGATAGCGTACTGGGCTTTCACCCCGAGGACCCGGGTTCGATTCCCGGCCTGGGCTTGGCATTTTCATCGCTATAAATCATCCCATTGTCTGCATTAGCCCAAGTGTGCACAATAGTCGGACGTTAAACACACAATAAATAAATAAATTAATTAACTAGAATATTAAAATTAACAAGAAGAATAAACATAACCTCAATTGAAATGATATTGAAGCAACAGGTGTTGTGCGAAATCAGCTGTTTAGAAGCGGTCACTTCAAGTCTACATTTATACAAAAATAATTATATATATGCGTTACGAAATCAAGCGTGTTTATGAGTGCAAATGTTTATACCCATGTTTTGTCAACCGTGATCATAAAAGTTTTCACTTAAAAAAATATTCCTAACACGGTTTGGATGTGGAATGTAAATTAGTTTATTAATCGTGCAGTTGAACGATACAAATTTTTAATTATGTAATAAAATTATAACTTCCTCAAACAAAACAGTTCGTTGTGCTTATCTAATGCCAAACGATTATAGATTTTCCGACGATTTTTGAGAGCTTCAAAAAACGGTTTACAGTTTTGTTCAGAAAAACTAGTACTTCCAAGAAAAAATAGGTTAACTTTTTGTCACACTGTTGTGCACCTGAGAAATACCTTTTATTATTAGTATTTCAATTATCGCAACATGGCAGAAGAAATGATCGAAGCAGAAGACAAAACAATGTAGTTAACTTCAGAAAAAGTTGTCAGCTCTGATGATTAGAAGATCGGACGGGGAAGTTTCATACTCAGTGAAGTTCTGTTCTAAGTTGTTCTAGTTTTTTGTTCGTTTGTTTTCTCTTATCCATTGTGATATCTGTAAGGTTGTGTTTTTAGTACCATGTCTATCCGTCTTTCGGTCTTTTTAGTTAAAAAAGCGGTTTTCTGTCTCGCTATTGGAAAAAATAGATCGTGAAAAAACCTTGAGATCAAACAAAATGTTTAACGTTCAATTACGCAAATGAACTCTGACCGCCGTTGGTTTTCGAAAATTTAAAATTCTAATTAATTAATTTATTTTCAAAAACGTGTAAGGTAGAAAAGTTATTATAAAATATTAAAAATATATTTAATATTTAATATTTATATAGGCTATGTATATATATATTAAATATTAAATTATATTTAATAATATAAAATATTAAAAATATTTTTAAAAAAGTTAAAAATAAATATTTTAAGATTTGGAATGACCTCTAAAACTGTCGGACTAATATAATTAGAACCAATTTTTGTACTGTGTGCCAAAATTGCGAAGTTGTGTAATGTGTATTCTATCACGGGTGGAAAAATGTGAATTAGGGCTTTATAATGAAAACCCGTTTACCTATATCCGTTCAATATAGCTATTTCTAGGAAAAAACATTCCATAGTTTCACAAAAATCGTCTCTAGCCAGTTTCGTTTTCATATGCTCAGTGTAATTTTAAAAGTTTAAAAATTGTATTTTATGTCGACTTTCATTCTGATTGCGATGATGAAATCATATTTTCAAGAAAGCATAAAATGGGGAGAATATTTTTGTTAGCTTCCGTCACGTTAACGAAACTACCTACTGTGGCACAATTATTTTTTTACAAAAATTTGAATTATGTTTTACTTCGAAATGTTGCAATGTCTCTGATTCAACTCGACCGTTCGGTTGAAGATTTTCCCCATTCAATTCCGTTTCAAGATGGCGCCCTCTGATTTACAATAACGAGTGTACGCAGTTTTAGCCAAACGCATTGACCGATTTTGAAATTTTATACGGAGGTATCTTGTAATGACCTCGTTTACTTCTGTTTCAAGATGGCGGCCTCTGATTTAATGATGACAGTGTAGACCCTAAACACTTCTGGTCAAACGCATTGATCGAATATTTTGAAATTTGTTACGAATATATCAGTATAAAGAACAAATGACGTATGTATAACATTTTTTTTATTTACTTCCGTTTCAAGATGGCGGCTTTTAATTTAATGATGACGAGTGTATGCAATTTTAATGAAACGCATTGGTCGATTGCTTTTAAATTTAGTACAGAAGTACCTTGTATAGCTTTTAAGTGTAAAATGTTTTCATTTATTTCCTCTCAATATGGCGGCTTCCGATTACTATTTACTTCCATTTCAAGATGGCGGCTTTTAATTTAATGATGACGAGTTATGCAATTTTAATGAAACGCATTGGTCGATTGCTTTTAAATTTAGTACAGAAGTACCTTGTATAGCCCGAAATACCTAAGTGTAAAATGTTTTCTCATTTATTCCCTCTCAATATGGCGGCTTCCGATTACTATTTACTTCCATTTCAAGATGGCGGCTTTTAATTTAATGATGACGAGTTATGCAATTTTAATGAAACGCATTGGTCGATTGCTTTTAAATGTAGTACAGAAGTACCTTGTATAGCCCGAAATACCTAAGTGTAAAATGTTTTCTCATTTATTCCCTCTCAATATGGCGGCTTCCGATTACTATTTACTTCCATTTCAAGATGGCGGCTTTTAATTTAATGATGACGAGTTATGCAATTTTAATGAAACGCATTGGTCGATTGCTTTTAAATTTAGTACAGAAGTACCTTGTATAGCCCGAAATACCTAAGTGTAAAATGTTTTCTCATTTATTCCCTCTCAATATGGCGGCTTCCGATTACTATTTACTTCCATTTCAAGATGGCGGCTTTTAATTTAATGATGACGAGTTATGCAATTTTAATGAAACGCATTGGTCGATTGCTTTTAAATTTAGTACAGAAGTACCTTGTATAGCCCGAAATACCTAAGTGTAAAATGTTTTCTCATTTATTCCCTCTCAATATGGCGGCTTCCGATTACTATTTACTTCCATTTCAAGATGGCGGCTTCTAATTTAATGATGACGAGTGTATGCAATTTTAATGAAACGCATTGGTCGATTGCTTTTAAATTTAGTACAGAAGTACCTTGTATAGCCCGAAATACCTAAGTGTAAAATGTTTTCTCATTTATTCCCTCTCAATATGGCGGCTTCCGATTACTATTTACTTCCATTTCAAGATGGCGGCTTTTAATTTAATGATGACGAGTTATGCAATTTTAATGAAACGCATTGGTCGATTGCTTTTAAATTTAGTACAGAAGTACCTTGTATAGCCCGAAATACCTAAGTGTAAAATGTTTTCTCATTTATTCCCTCTCAATATGGCGGCTTCCGATTACTATTTACTTCCATTTCAAGATGGCGGCTACTACTTTAATAATGACGAGTGTATGCAATTTTAATGAAACGCATTGACCGATTGCTTTTAACTATGTGTAAGATTTTTTCTCATTTATTTCCGTTTCAAGATGGCGGGCTCTGTTTTAACGTTGATAGCGGAGTTGCTGATTATTTCTTGTAATATTGGCTGAACTGAAAAACCTATCCAAATTTTTACTGCTTCGAGGGAAAAATAGCATCAAATTTCCAGTAAAGTTGGTTCAGTAGTGTTTTTCGTCAATATTACTGGTTAAATTGGCGAAGTATCCATAACCGCACCCATACACATACCCATACCCGTACCTATACCTATACCTGTAACCATATACCCCGCAGGGGGTGTAGACTAGCTGCACCTATTGAGAGGATTTAGACGTCCCTCGCACACTTACACTTACAACACTAAACTTGCGACTTTAACACTTTACACTCACACTAACATTTAGGGAGGCGATAATAGCCTCAATGTGCTTTTCGCCTTAAAATAACAACAACAAAATCCATACCTATAACCATACCTATACCTATAGCCATATCTATACCTATAACAATATATATACCTATAACAATACCCATACCCATACCCATAACCATACCTTTACCTATAACCATACTTATACCCATACTCATACCCATACCCATAACCATACATATACCTATAACCATACCTTTACCTATAACCATACCTATATCTATAACCATACTTATACCCATACTCATACCCATACCCATAACCATACATATACCTATAACCATACGTTTACCTATAACCATACCTTTACCTATAACCATACCTTTACCTATAACCATACCTATATCTATAACCATACTTATACCCATACCCATACCCATACCCATACCCATTCACATACCCTTACCTATACCTGTAACCATATACCCCGCAGGGGGTACAGACTAGCTGCACCTATTGAGAGGATTTAGACGTCCCTCGCGGTATTTAAGTTTAACACACATTTACACTTACAACACTACACTTGCGACTTTAACACTTTACACTCACACTTACATTTAGGGAGGCGATAATAGCATCAATGTGCTTTTCGCCTTAAAATAACAACAACAAAATCCATACCTATAACCATACCTATACCTATAGCCATATCTATACCTATAACAATATATATACCTATAACAATACCCATACCCATAACCATACCTTTACCTATAACCATACTTATACCCATACTCATACCCATACCCATAACCATACATATACCTATAACCATACGTTTACCTATAACCGTACCTTTACCTATAACCATACCTTTACCTATAACCATACCTATATCTATAACCATACCTTTATCTATAATCATATATATACCCATACCTATACCTATACCCAAACCTATACCTGTAACCATACCTGTACCTATTCCTATAACCATACCCATTTCCATAACCATACCTTTACCTATAACCATATCTATACCCATACCTATACCTATACCCAAACATATACTTGTAACCATACCATTGCCTATAACCATACCTATACCTATAACCACACCCATTTCCATAACCATACCTATATCTATAACCATACTTATACCCATTCCCATGACCATACCTATAACCATTACCTATAACCATATCTATACTCATACCTATACTTATACCCCAACCTATACTTATAACCATACCTGTACCTATACCTATAACCATACCCATTCCCATAACCATACCTACACCTATAACCATACCTTCTCCTATAACCATACATATACCTATAACCATACCCATTCCCATACGCATACCCATACTCATTAACATTTACATTTAAATTTACAAGAGCACTCGTCGTGGAGCACTCTGCAGTTCCTTGAAGTACAAATACAAATTGGTAAAGAACACATTTTGCGATCACTTTCCTCGTGCAACGAACATCAGTTTGTATTCAAAGTTCCGTACTGTGGAACCAGAGTGGCGACATCACTTTATGTAAATGAAGGCTCGGTGGATACAAGTTGGGAGAGCGATAGCAATCTCGGTCGCACTTATCGCCAGTCCGATCTCGGCGACTACCGTTTCCAGTCGCCGACAGTTGTTGCGGGCCCACAGTACAATGCCGACAAATTGTAGTCCGGTCGCTCTTCTCATGCATTTTAACAGTTAATTGCTTCCTGTAACAGTTCAAATTTCAAACTATTGTTTTGTTTTCATCTGTTCAACTGCAACGTTCGTTAGTAATTGTTCCGACAGTAATGCGATAGTTGAAGCAGTCTTACCGAAGAGCAAAGGAAAGCTTATAACTTACTGCACACCCTGTAGAATTGTTCCTTGGGCCAAGGACACATTTTACAAAATAAACATGATGCCTATTTTTTTGTCTGTCTGTCTGTACGTGTTTTTTACTAAAAAATCATATTTTTATAACAACTCAACCGATTTTAACCAAACTTTGGCCAACTCTTTATACTGATACGCATTGCAATATGAAAACTAATTTCTGTTCTTGAATAAAAAATAATCATGTATCATGTTCTCTCTTCCTTTTAATTTTAATTACGATAATTTGTTCGAAAACTCGAGAAATTAACATAGCTAGTTTTTAACAACATAATCTAAAACTTATTATAGCCTATCAGCTGTTCAATGGAATCAGCTGATCGTTACGAGTTAGTAAAAAACAACTGAAATATAACTTCCAATAGGCTTATAATTGTGTGCACTCGCATCAAGCGACGCGCAAAATCCAACATAACTAGCCATAAAACGTGATCCATGTTAATATATGGTTGAAAATTTAAATTTCAAAATGGCGGTCATTTAAAATATTTTGACTTTAAGAACTCGATAACGAGCCGTTTTACAAAACAACTACAAAAATAAGTTTGTTTGGGACCTATTTCTATGTATGACAAATCTAATCCCATCTTAGTTTCTGAAATCGGTTTAAAAATAACAGTATTTTTGCAATTTTTCTAATTATTGTGTGTTATTAATAATAAAAAACAATAGAAAATTTAGAAAAAAGACTTAAGAACCTAACAAAACACGGTTCTGCGTGAAAAACCTGACACGTTTTGTATCGGACACATGAATGCGCAATTTATACCATTACGGTTTTATACGTGTATTGTACATTTTCAGTTAACACTTAGAAATATGAAATAAAAAAATATGATTTAAGCTACTTTTGTTGGCAAACTCACTAACTGCTCTACTTTAAATATCTATTTAGTTAGATTTGTAACAAGAATAATAAAGTGTTCAGTCCATTTCCATTACTTGTAAACAGTACTGCTTAAAAATGTTTCAGTAAAATATTTTTAAAAACTAATACAATTTCTATTAGAGTGTTATAGAGCGACTATACGAGGTGTGTTCATAAAGTAACGAGAATTTTTAAATTTGCGGGCTTGGAGAGTCCCATTGTCAAATATTTTTTTTTATTATGTTGGTATACATGCCCTTGAAGTATGATAAAACTTTCAGCTGTTTTCATTGTTGACTTTGTTCGTGACAGCCACTAAGGTTAGACGTGTTTTTATGAGCTCGGCGATTTTCGTTTGTTAAAAGAAATGGATCAAAGAATTTGTATCAAATTTTGCGTAAAAAATGGAATAAATGTTAGCAAAGGCCTATGGTGAGTCTGCTATGAGTAAAGCAAGAGTTTACGAGTGGTATAACCGTTTCCAAGAAGGCCGTGAAGACGTTGAAGATGACGAACGCCCTGGACGCCCCAGCACATCAACAACCGATGAAAACGTGGAAAAAGGAAAGAAATGGTTATGAAAAATCGCCGAATCACAATTATAGAGGTCGCTGATGATATTGACGTATTGATTGGATCATATCATTCCAATGTTTTGTGCATGAAACGCGTGGCACCAAAATTCGTTCCAAAATTGGCTCAAGGCTCAATCATCCAAAAATTCGAAACTAGGGCTCAATCATCCCAGTGGAGGCATTCTAGCTCGCCAAGACCGAAACAGGCTCGACAAGTGCGGTCGAACGTGAAAGTTATGCTCACTGTGTTCTTCGATATTAATGGCATAGTGCATCATGAATTCCTGCCACCAGGTGAAACGGTCAATAAGAAAACGGTCCTACCTACAAGTTCAACGCCGTTTGCGTGAAGCAGTCCGAAAAAAACGCCCGGATCTGTGGAAAAACAATTCATGACTTTTGCACCACGATAATGCACCAGCTCACACTTCATTGCTTGTTCGTGAATTTTTTGCCAAAAACAGTACTGTAACGATGCCCCAGCCTCCATATTCGCCAGACATGGCTCCGTGTGACTTTTTCCTTTTTCCAAAAATAAAGAGAACCTTAAAGGGCTGTCTTTTTACAGCCGAAGATGACATTAAAAGCGCATCGCTGAAAGAACTAAAGGCTATCTCAAAGATCGAGTTTGAGAAGTGTTTCGAGGATTGGAAGAAGCGCTGGCACAAGTGCATAATCTCCAATGGGGACTATTGTGAAGGCGACAACATCATTGTAGAAGAATAAATAAATATTTTGTTCAAAAAATTAAAATTCTCGTTACTTTCTGAACACACGTTGTACATAAATGCTAAAATTTAGTTTATATAATATTTGTAATATTCAACCCCATAGAGGTGTGCAGACTAGCTGCACCTATTGAGAGGATTTAGACATCCCTTGCTGTACATGAGTCTAACAAACTTACATTTACAACACTACACTTACGGCTTTAACACTTTACATTCACACTTACATTTAGGGAGGAAATAATAGCCTCAATGTGCTTTTCCGCTAAGAAAAAATGTAATATTCAATGATAAAATCTTACATCATTGTGTGTGTGTGTGTGTGTGTGTGTGTGTGTGTGTGTGTGTGTGTGTGTGTGTGCTCATTTCTAATTATAATCTAACATTATAATTAATTATATGCAAAAAAATAAATAAATTGACTAGAAATGATTTTGTTTAAAATAAATATTATTATAATTAAAAAAAGTAGTAGTGTAATCAAAATAATAGGAACCATATTTTAAATATGTTCGCAGTAGTCTATGTGAAGGAAAAAATAAATACAAAAATATTTCAGAAACATAAACCCTCGACTCCGTAAAATAAGGAATATAAATAATAATTTGTATCATTTTTTTTTTAATCATTACTTAAGCACCTGAAACTATTATGAATTAATAAAAGTAAAAATACCCTTTTCATCTATTTAATTAAAATTGTCTTGATTATAAGTTATAGTAAATTAATCAAAATTAATAAACATCAATAATAGGCTAACTTCTATTACACGTAATTTTCAGTATTTTTTGTTATCGTTTTGCGCACGTAAATTCGTATGAAACAAAGAACAGACAACACTGATCACTGAGCAGGATAATTTTGAGTAATTATAGCTGCTTATTGCTCAGTGCATAGAACAGTGTTCTCAGTAGCAGTGATAACATCCACAGTCACACCTCTAGTGGTCACGATATTCCCCGCTAGTACCGACTGAAGAAAAATGTACTATGACAGGCTTACCTGTCATTTGACCTTTAAAAAGTATCCATTAAATATGCACACAAACAAATTTGTTATGTTATATTTTATGATAAAATTAGGCGTTTAAAAATTAATAAGTTATTGGGAATATTTTTGTTACGGAACAATTTAAATATCAGTTCTCGCCTTCTTGGAGATATACGAGGTGTGTTCAGAAAGTAACGAGAATTTTAATTTTTTTAAGAAAATATTTATTTATTCTTCTACATTGATGTTGTCGCCTTCAAAATAGTCCCCATTGGAGATTATGCACTTGTGCCAGCGCTTCTTCCAATCCTCGAAACACTTCTCAAACTCAATCTTTGAGATAGCCTTTAGTTCTTTCAGCGATGCGCTTTTAATGTCATATACGGCTGTAAAACGACGGCCCTTTAAGGTTCTCTTTATTTTTGGAAATAGGAAAAAGTCACACGGAGCCATGTCTGGCGAATATGGAGGCTGGGGTATCGTTAGAGTACTGTTTTTGGCCAAAAATTCACGAACAAGCAATGAAGTGTGAGCTGGTACAAAATCCATGAATTGTTTTTCCACAGATCGGGCGTTTTTGATGTTTTGTGCATGAAACGCGTGGCAGCAAAATTCGTTCAAAAATTGGCTCAAGGCTCAATCATCCAAAAAATTCGAAACTAAGGCTCAATCATCCCAGTGGAGGCATTCTAGCTCGCCAAGACCGAAACAGGCTCGACAAGTTCGGTCGAACGTGAAGGTTATGCTCACTGTGATCTTCGATATTAATGGCATAGTGCATCATGAATTCCTGCCACCAGGTGAAACGGTCAATAAAGAGTACTACCTACAAGTTCAACGCCGTTTGCGTGAAGCAATCCGGAAAAAACGCCCTGATCTGTGGAAAAAAAATTCATGGCTTTTGCACCCCGATAATGCACCAGCTCACACTTCATTGCTTGTTCGTGAATTTTTTGCCAAAAACAGTACTGTAACGATGCCCCAGCCTCCATATTCGCCAGACATGGCTCCGTGTGACTTTTTCCTATTTTCAAAATTATAGAGAACCTTAAAGGGCCGTCGTTTTACAGCCGAAGATGACATTAAAAGCGCATCGCTGAAAGAACTAAAGATCGAGGCTATCTCAAAGATAGTTTGAGAAGTGTTTCGAGGATTGGAAGAAGCGCTGGCACAAGTGCATAATCTCCAATGGGGACTATTTTGAAGGCGACAACATCATTGTAGAAGAATAAATAAATATTTTGTTCAAAAAATAAAAATTCTCGTTACTTTCTGAACACACCTCGTATATCTCCAAGAAGGCGAGAACTGACATTTAAATTGTTCCGTAACAAAAATATTCACAGTAACTTATTAATTTTTGAACGCCTACTTTTATTATAAATTATAACAAGACAAATTTGTTTGCATACATATTTAATGAATACTTTGTAAAGGTCAAATGACAGATAAGCCTATCACAGTAAATTTTTCTTCAGTCGTTACTAGCGGGGAATATCGTGACCACTAGACACCTCTACACTGCTCTACACTAGACTCTAGACACTGCTACTGAGAACACTGTTCTTAGCACTGAGCAATAAGCAGCTGTGATTGCTCAAATCTATTCTGCTCACTGTTCAGCGTTCAGTGTTGTCTGTTCTTTGTTTTATACGAATTTACGCGCGCAAAACGATAACAATAAATACTGAAAGTTACGTGTAATAGAAGTTAGCCTATTATTGATGTTTATTAATTTCGATTATTTTACTATAACTAATAATCAAGACAATTTTAATTAAATAGATGAAAAGCGTATTTCTACTTTTATTAATTCATCATAGTTTCAGGTGCTTAACTAATGATTAAAAGAAAAAATGATACACATTATTATTTATATTCCTTATTTTACGGAGTCGAGGGTTTATGTTTGTGAAATATTTTTGTATTTATTTTTTCCTTCACATAGACTACTGCGAACATATTTAAAATATGGTTCCTATTATTTTGATTACACTACTACTTTATTAACTTTTTTTAATTATAACAATATTTATTTTAAACAAAATCATTTCTAGTCAATTTATTTATTTTTTTGCATATAATTAATGCGCGCGCGCGCACACACACACACACACACACGCACACACGCACACACACACACACACACACACACACACACACACACACACACACACACACACACACACACACTGATGTAAGATTTTATCATTGAATATTACATTTTTTTTAGCGGAAAAGCACATTGAGGCTATTATCTCCTCCCTAAATGTAAGTGTGAATGTAAAGTTTTAAAGACGTAATTGTAGTGTTGTAAATGTAAGTGTGTGTTAGACTCGGGTACCGCAAGGGATGTCTAAATCCTCTCAATAGGTGCAGCTAGTCTGCACACCCCTATGGGGTTGAATATTACAAATATTATATAAACTAAATTTTAGCATTTATGTACGAGGTGTGTTCAGAAAGTAACGAGAATTTTAATTTTTTGAACAAAATATTTATTTATTCTTCTACAATGATGTTGTCGCCTTCAAAATAGTCCCCGTTGGAGACTATGCACTTGTGCCAGCGCTTCTGCCAATCCTCGAAACACTTCTCAAACTCGATCTTTGAGATAGCCTTTAGTTCTTTCAGCGATGCGCTTTTAATGTCATCTGTGAAACGACGGCCCTTTAAGGTTCTCTTTATTTTTGGAAATAGGAAAAAGTCACACGGAGCCATGTCTGGCGAATATGGAGGCAGGGGCATCGTTACAGTACTGTTTTTGGCAAAAAATTCACGAACAAGCGATGAAGTGTGAGCTGGTGCATTATCGTGGTGCAAAAGTTATGAATTGTTTTTCCACAGATCCGGGAGTTTTTTTCGGATTTGCTTCACGCAAACGACGTTGAACTTGTAGGTAGTACCCCTTATTGACCGTTTCACCTGGTGGCAGGAATTCATGATGCACTATGCCATTTTTTACGCAAAATTTGATACAAATTCTTTGATCCATTTCTTTTAACAAACGAAAATCGCCGAGCTCATAAAAACACGTCTAACCTTAGTGGCTGTCACGAACAAAGTCAACAATGAAAACAGCTGAAAGTTTTATTATACTTCAAGGGCATGTATACCGACATAATAAAAAAATGTTTGACAATGGGACTCTCCAAGCCCGCGAAATTTAAAAATTCTCGTTACTTTCTGAACACACTTCGTGCACATGTAGTTAAAAGAATTACAGTTATTTCTGCAGGATCTCAAAACAATATCTCTTCCATTGTCTTCTTTATACCTGAAGTTGCAAACAAAAATCCTTTTATTATTTAAAAATATTATTCGAGACTTATTAAAATGCTTGATTATCACATCGTTGTGGAGGTATTTTTATTATAAAGCTGTTTTTTCGATGTAAACTAATTAAACTAGTTACAATGAAAATAAACAAAGATGTTCTGTAACCATAATTAGATCATAAAACTTTGTTTATAATGGGTTTTATGTTTTGTTTATTGTTGAAACAGTATTTTCGCACCACGTTTCTTTTAAAGTAAACGAGCTCCTAAATTATAAACAACATTATAATAGTGGCTGGCATCTGTAATGGTGACGTGACGGAAACGGTATTTCAAAAATTAAAAACATCGGATAATATTACATAAATAATGACCTTTATTACATGATCATAAATTCATATTTTACTGTAAGGACAATGAACAGTTGTAAAATTAATAATCACTGCTAGAAGCTGTCTCGCTGACGTGATAGAAACGATTTTATCAAAAGTATTTTTTCTTTGTTTTACCCTTTTTGAAATTTTGATTTCACCAACATAATCAGCATATGTTAGTATTGTAAACCGTTAAAGTACATTGAACAATACGAAAATGAACCCTGACCACTGTCAAAAAAATTCTTAATTTCAACGGATTTTGAAAATATAAAATGATAGTTTACGCAGTTTTTAACGCTATTTACAATGGTGAAATCAGATTTAAAAAATATTTGGCATAAAGATATGCGTTTAAAAAAATTCGAAATGGCCGCCATTTTGAAACTGTTGAACTTGTCCAAGCTACAGTATTACCATAATCGGTTTT
>CM040191.1:50913188-50970688 GCA_022606455.1 Callitettix versicolor
CGCAGTAAATCAAATTATAATAAGACATAATAGAGAGATGTTTGCATAAAACAGCCCGGTTTTAATAAAAACAAATTCAACGTTCCAGAGCAGGCATCTTCGAGTTGATTGAACTTGGTTTATTGAATGGGTCATGCAGACTCCCCTGTCCTCTGTCCCGGCCCCTCCCCCTGTAACTCGCTTTCAGAATACTGATGGCGGGGTCGTCGACCTTGGACCCTATTACTGACAGCTGATAAGAAAAATCAATTACACTGTGACCTTATTAAAATTGAATGACGTAGTTGATTTGAAGATTTCAGAGATAACAGTAATAGAAAGAGAATAATGGGTTATGTTTAGTGTTCAGGTTACATTGATTTATCAGTTAGTTGTAGAAGATACAACTTTACTGTATACACTTTATTTCATAAAATGGTTTTTAAGTAAAAACACTATTCTTTTTAATTTTTGAAGTGACTACTTGTTATCGCGAGGTATGGGTGTATGTTTTGCACGGGGAAAAATTCAGTTTGCCGTCACGGAACGCTCTAACACATCCATACGCGCACTCTAGTGAACATTATTATTCCAAACATTATTAAATTATTTTGCTTTTTTTAGTGATTAATAAAATGTATTTTTGAAGTGAAACTTTGTACGGTCGCTGTTGACAAAACATTTGCTTTCGCGTCACGCTTGAATCCGTAATGCATACCTCACAGCATATATTCTTGAATAAATCTAGACTGGAAGTGACTACTTCTAAACAGCTGATTTCGCACAAGAGCTTCAATATTATTTCAATTGAGGTTATGTTCATTGTTCTTGTTAATTTTAAAAATGTGTATTATCTAATTTGTGTAGTTAAATTATTTAATGTATATGACCTGTACAAATTTTCGAATGCCAGAATCACTAATATTATATTTATTATTATACTTAGTATAACTGTCAAAAGTAGGGTTATAAACTGATTAATTATTAAAGTCCCTTAAATAGCCTAAGATACTGAAATTCATAGTCTGTGACAGTTTCAGTTAATTTTTAAGTTGTGTACCTACACACACGCCCGAAATTTAATACGAAAAATATTTTCAAGAGTTGTCCTTTCCCGCATGCATCTAAATTTTTATAAAAATAATTAAATCATAATATTGAAAACGTATACAGTCAGGCATGCCAAAAGTATACTTCTTCTGTCGGCCAATCCCACACTGCCTAAGTTTTTTTTAATCATTTTAGCAAGATAATTTTCACTATGTTTTGTATTTTTGATGTTTATAGTTTACGTTTTGTTGTTTAACGTTATAAAGTCTCGAGGATCACCATTATATGTATAAAAACTAACGGTAGTAACTAGAGTCGAACCATGTAACATATAGCGCAGTAACATATAGCTGAGTTGCAGGAAACTCCCTGTAACCTTTAGGCACAGAAAACTGAATACATACAGAATGCTTAACGATACTGGGGGGGGGGATGACTTCATTGGGTTTACAGTTCTAACTTATAACAGAAATCGCTCAGTGTACTTAATATGCTGTTTTGTTGTTAATTAGTACTTGCTACCACTCGCATCCACTCTACATTAGTGGTGGGTCAGAAAACACCAAACTGTTAAAAAAAACTGCTTTTCTATAAACGACAAACTGCTTTTTCAAACGGAAACAAGCAGTTTGATTTGGACTGGTTTATGATTTGTTAAACAAGGAACGGGCTGTTCTATTCGAACGTTGCTGCAAAAGCTAAAACTGTTTTCCTGCTGTTTGCCTGCTAACTGCTTTTCTTCTACCTGCTTTTATGCTTTTTCCCTTTATTCCAAAGTTGCTTGTAGTGAAGTAAGAACTGTTTGGTCAATGTCAACGTTTATCTCTATTTTGTTGCGAGTTGTAGTAACAACCTCTCACATTTTGTAGATACAGAGCCTAATTTTATTTAAACGTATTTTTTATATTTATTATCAATCATCAATATTTTTTAATCAACTAAAAATATTCTAAATCGTTTGCATTATGGTAAATATGCAAAGGACTATTTATTTTTTAAGTAAAAAAAAGTGCTTCCATTAGAAATTCATTTCATTTTGTAAATATAAAATGGCATACAAATATATTACGTTTTGAGAATGTAATTTAATTATTCCTACACTTGTAAGGATTATTTTTATCCTTTCTAAATGCTTTATACCCAAAAACAGTTAAGACATGGTGGTAATGGGAATGAAAAAGTAGTCTTAGAAAACTGAACGTATGTGCTTTATGTTTTAGTTGCTAATAAAACTTTGAGTTTCAGTTTTCTAAACCTGTTTTTTTCCAACTGTTTTTCCAAACAGTTTTTTTTCAACAAACAGTTCGTTGATATTTTGTAAAAATAGCAGAAATGCTTATCCCTACTCTACACTGAGAGATGGAGAGTAGGCGACTTGGCAATACTGTTGCTTCAGCGGTGTAGTCTGGCGATGTACGTGCAAAGCTTCGCCAATAAAGAGTTATGTGTATAACAGTTTTCTGTTCTTTATTTGGAATTTGAATTAAATGAGCTATCACGCTTAATATTGTTATGTAGTGAAAATCAATATTGTGAAAAAGAAATTTGCGTGTCCTTTATTGAAATCATATAGGCCTATATTATTTCTAGAGTCAACATCCCGTGTTCTCAGCACATACTATTCGTACAGACATAAATGAGGTATATTTAGAAAGATTTTTTTTAAACCGATTGTGGAATATTTTAACATAAGACACTTTTAACTGTCATACACAAAGCGGTATCTTGGATGCGCATGCGCGGCATCACAAATCAGACAATATTTTGTATATTTTACGAAGCTAATTTATTAAGCACGAATAGACGATCCATTAAAAATGCCTATTTTTTGCATAACGTGTTTAGAATAATTTTAAAATTTACTTAAATGTCATTAAACTTATAGGTTATGTGACCCTACTAACAGCCCCTATCCCTGCCCGTCGTACAAGCCGGGATAAGCATTTCGAGTACCAAACACATGTTTTGGACACTATTTTTACACAAATATATTTGTGATCTCTCCTTCCATCGTGCATTTATCTATTGTTAATACGGACATCATAAAATACGAAGTACAATTATAATGTCAAAATACAGTTATTTTATTATATCAAAAATAAAAAGCAAAAATATTTTATTATTATAAAAGCAAAAAAATATTAAGCTTTTTTGCTTTTACTGTAAACAAGTCGCAGGGACAAACACTTCAAAGATCAGGATTGTATTTACCAAATGGCGTCTTTATTCACGGACAACTGTATGTAGCCTTTTCAAGGGTAACTAAATTAACTAACATGTTTGTATCCATTTAAGGAAAATGAAATAGTTATTCAAAAGGCTGTGTTTACTTAAAACTTTCATAGTGAGAAATGTCGCACGGGCCTCCTGGTTTGAAAAAAAATAAAAAATCCACGGTTATCGCTTCCGTTTTAAACCAGATTTTATAATTTCAATTTATCTAATTCTAAAAACAAGGTCAAGTTCGTTTACCACTAAAACAGTTTTGTTTAATTTGTTGTTTTAAATTTGCACAATGTTTGCGCATAACTAGACCCACGGGATATAGGCCTAATTACCTCACTGTACTGACACTGCAAACGTGTCAACAATTGAGAGTATGCAACCTTGTAGGCCTTGACATGTATTATCAGAGGCATGTTGAAAATGTTTTATAAATTATAATTTGTAACGAGGTCTGTACGATACCGTTTGGCTGGCTTTCAGTCTATGTAAAGGTCAATACACAAATTCTCGAAATATTAGTGTAGGCTTACATTAGTGGTTTCAAAAAAAAATCGTAAAAAAAATGGCAGTCGCATGACTGCCGACGGAAGTAACTACTTCTTATCACGGGTTATGGCTATATATTTTACACCACAAAATAAAATTTATAGTCGATTTTCAAAATCATGAGTACGTTCATTTCAGTTTAATATATTTCTAAATACAATATTATTTGATTTTATGTTTTTTTGCCAAGACATAGATTTTTGCTACTCGACACTAGAATAGGCTATAACTGACCATGGGAGAAGCACGGAGTCCCAAATGTATTCCTGCTACTCTTAATATCTGACCCCGTGACTTACTAATTGTCACTGTAAATGCCAACTTCAACGGAAACTGCAATATTTTAATTTGGAAAGGCAGGTTGTTTGGAATTATAAGATTGTTTCAATTAAAATCATTGCAAATGTAAGCTTATAAACAATAATTTTATAATAAATAATAACAGGAATTCAGATTTTTAAAACTGGAATACATCTATGTTCATCTCAGGTACCTAAACCATGTTCGTTTTAAATTTCATCTCAATCGGTCCAGTAGTTAATGCGTGATTGAATAACAAACAAAAACACTCACATAAACTTTCAAATTTAAAATAGTATATTAAGAAATATAAAATATTATTAAAACGTCACTGTTGTACCCTACAGTTAACACATATCACAAAACTGAATACTAAATAATTCAGTTGCACTGGGTAAGTAGTATAATGGCATTTAAATAATTATTATTCACACCTACCAATATATAATAACGTATATAACGTCACTATTACACAGTTAACACTTGTCATAAAACTAAATACTAATAAAGTTGGACTGGGTAAATAGTATAATGGTGTTTAAAATAATTTAAATATTTATTATTCACACCTACCAATATATAATAAACGTATAAAACGTCACTGTTACACAGTTAACACTTGACACAAAACTAAATAATTAGTAATATAAGTAAGTAATATAATGGCGCAAACATACAAGTTTTCACTCAAAAATACACTTTAAAACAAAAGTATATATAAGAGCGTGATGCGTGACGGCAAACTGAATTTTTTCCCGTGCAAAACATACATCGATACCCCACCATAAGAAGTAGTATATAAGTGTATGCTATATATATATATATATATATATATATATATATATATATATATATATACATAGAGAGCGTGATGCGTGACGGCAAACTGAATTTTTTCCCGTGCAAAACATAGCGTACATCCATAATCCGCCATAAGAAGTATTCACTTCAAAAAGAAATTAAAAAGAAAAACATTTTTTAAATTATTTTTTTGTTTTAAGGCGAGAATCACATTTAGGCTATTATCGCCTCCCTAAATGTAAGTGTGAGTGTAAAGTGTTAAAGTCGTAAGTGTAGTGTTGTAAGAGTAAGTGTGTGTTAGACTTGGGTACCGCGAGGGACGTTTAAATCCTCTCAATAGGTGCAGCTAGTCTGCACTCCCTGCGGGGAAAAGAATAAGTACACAATCGTTTTTCGTATTGTAAAAAAATGTTTATACCTAAAAGTTAATTGAAACTCCAAATAACTTTACATAAAATCACGAAAACGGGAAATGTTATTGAAGTATTTAAGGTGTACATTTATTTCGTGAATGAATTGTCGTAAAATGACAAAATAGTAACGATGAATATATCGTGTTAACTACGGGAGAATATCAAAAACGACATTAAGAAACGAAAACGAATATGTAATTTCTCCAAACTAACCTCACAATAGGCCGACTACCTTTTGTATTAAGTAAAGGTATTAATTTCGTTGATCTCACCTTAATCCCGCTATAATTTTTCAAATTTCCGTATAACGCCATGTTCAGTTTTTCTTTTTTCAACATCGGATTCAAAATCAGCTACTTCGAGAACCCGTTAGCTAATATTTTCGCAATAAAACATCAAGGATTTTCCGGAAAAATAATTTATTTATATCTAATTGTAAATAATTGGCCAATTTGTTAATTAAACAAATAAGTTATTTCGGAAGCAACCACCCCACGTTCGGAGAGGGTGACGAATTATCCTGAGGACATTACAAACTGTTTGCAAGACAAGAGTAACCTGTACAAAGATATTCCGATAGTCCATGATATTTTTTATATCTTATAGAATGGTAGTGTCATGGTATATTTCGCTACGTTGACTACGAGGTGTGTTCAGAAAGTAATGAGAATTTTTAAATTTCGCTGGCTTGAAGAGTCCGATTGTCAAACATTTTTTTATTATGTTGGTATACATGCCCTTGAATTATGATAAAACTTTCAGCTGTTTTCATTGTTCACTTTGTCTGTGACAGCCACTAAGGTTAGACGTGTTTTTATGAGCTCGGCGATTTTCGTTTGTTAAAAGAAATGGATCAAAGAATTTGTATCAAATTTTGCGTAAAAATTGAATAAAGTGTAACAAAGTGTGTGAAATGTTAACAAAGGTCTATGGTGAGTCTGCTATGAGTAAAGCAAGAGTTTACGAGTGGTATAAGCGTTTCCAAGAACGCCATGAAGACGTTGAAGATGACGAACGCCCTGGACGCCCCAGCACATCAACAACCGATGAAAACGTGGAAAAAGTGAAAGAAATGGTTATGAACAATCGCCGTATCACAATTAGAGAGGTCGCTGATGATGTTGGCTTATCGATTGGATCGTGTCATGACATTGTTTCCAATGTTTTTTGTATGAAACGCGTGGCAGCAAAATTCGTTCCAAAATTGTTGAATTTTGAATAAAAACAGCGGCGAATGGAAGTTGCTCAGGAGTCACTAAATGAAGTCAACGACGATGCAGAATTACTGAAACGTATTGTAAGAGGTGACGAAACATGGGTTTATGGATATGACGTCGAAACTAAATCTCAATCATCCCAGTGGAGGCATTATGGCTCGCCAAGACCGAAAAAAGCTCGACAAGTGCGGTCGAACGTGAAGTTTATGCTCACTGTGTTCTTCGATATTAATGGCATAGTGCTTCATGAATTCGTGCCACCAGGTGAAACGGTCAATAAGGAAACGGTCCTACCTACAAGTTCAACGCCGTTTGCGTGAAGCAATCCTAAAAAAACGCCCGGATCTGTGGAAACACAATTCATGGCTTTTGCACCACGATAATTCACCAGCTCACACTTCAATGCTCGTTCGTGAATTTTTTGCCAAAAACAGCACTGTAACGGCCCCAGCCTCCTTGTTCGCCATACATGGCTCCGTGTGACTTTTTCCTATTTCCAAAAATAAAGAGAACCTTAAAGGGCCGTCGTTTTACAGCCGTAGATGAAATTAAAAGCGCATCGCTGAAAGAACTAAAGGCTATCTCAAAGATCGAGTTTGAGAAGTGTTTTGAGGATTGGAAGAAGCGCTGGCACAAGTGCATAATCTCCAATGGGGACTATTTTGAAGGCGACAACATCAATGTAGAAGAATAAATAAATATTTTGTTTAAAAAAATTAAAATTCTCTTTACTTTTTGAACACACCTCGTATATCATAAAAGAAATCGTTGAAAAAGGTCTGTACGCAGTTGAAAACTGGCAAGTAAAATAAATCCCAACCTGTTCTGACGAGTCTAAGAGTCTACTCCCGACTCTATCGTAAAGTGTCTTTGAAAGTTACCATTCTGTATTTAATAAAAGTACCAATGTTCGGTACTGTATAGAAGACAGTTCTCTATGACTCTACAAAGTTACCATTCTCTATTAAATACACGTAGTTTACCAGTAGCTACAGTTATTCGGTACTTTAGGGAAGGCTGTTATCTTTGACTTATCTTTCACATAATAGCAATTTTCTAAGAATAGTTCTCTTAAAATGATTTTATTTTCTTTCCTTGACTTCCTGTAGCGTAAAATATCCAAACTTAACCTCACCTAATGCAGTAAAATCTCTCTATAGCGGCATTGAAGGGAATGCTAGTTTTCGCCGCTATAAAGAGATTTCATCTATAGAAAGAAATCAACCAAAACGTGTACTAGTTGTGAAGTATTGAATGCAAAGTTTAATTACATAAAGCTACATGACGTATAATCTTTAAAAAAACAATATTTATTAAATAATAATGCATGGATAAACTACTGTAGTTGTGTGAAAAAGACAATATTTTGCCGAAACTACTGCAGAACCGCTTCATCAATTCCTTCAAATTCTGGCTTTTTTTTTTATTTTTTAGCATCGTGCCAACAGAAGAACTAGCTAAATTAAAATTTCGGCAAGTTTCCACTTGCTTCACATTTTTCCTAACTCACGCAAAACTCTAGCATTTAATATTAAAATTTCCCGTTTAAATGCCAATACACTATATTGTAAAAGTATAAAAAATAATGCACTACTTGTAAAATGTCACAAAACATTCCATTCAGTAGACGCAATAAATAGGCACTGCTTTTAACACTCAGTGCCGGTATACAATATGCCGGTAGAAATATGGAAGAAGAGTAGGAAGTGCGCACGCGTTTCGACGCTATAGAGAGATTCCTAGTATTTTGTTGGTCTTAATAGAGGTTACAATACATATTTTTACTATAGGAATATGAAGGGACCAACAAATTTGGTCGCTAAAGAGATTTCCTTTATGAAGAGATGCGCAATAGAGAGATTTTATAGAAATATATCCCACATTTAGACTTCTTTATACTATTAGCAATTCAGATTTGTACTGTAATACTCACCAATAAATATTGGTAACAGTCAATTAGTATTTCGTGATAAAAACATTTACAAAATTAATTATGTTACATATTTTTGTAATTATCCATTGAAATAAAATTTAAACACATTATTCGTTTATTTGTTACATTTATTTTGTATTTATGTTTGAACGTTGATAAGAATAGCTTACAGTGTTCGATCAACAAAACAGCTGCCAACAAACACTAACGTTGGTTCCAATCAATAAATGACATTCATGATTTTTACCAGCTCCCGTTGCGTGATGCAAGAGGCTTAACTAGTAGCTACCGTTAAATTACCATGAGTAATTCATGCAGCTCGTTCTAGTTGCCAACTATACGATTTACCTGAGCCTGGCCTGACGTAGGAGTTAGGAAGGGGAGCAGTTATTGACCAATACTTGTACTCGTAAAGTACAAGCATGTTTTACTTGGAGCCGATTTTATAAAGGTTTTTAATACAATCAAACCCATGCACTTTGTGTCCTTATATCGGTTCAGTTCGTAAACCATGTCAGCCGTGTGTGACTGCATTGTATTTCTCTCAATACGCTGACTGCTGTGTCATCTCGCTCAATAATAATTGAGTGTTTAGTTCGTAAACTATGTCAGCCGTGTGAGACTGGATTGTATTTCTCTCAATACGCTGACTGCTGTGTCATCTCGCTCAATAATAATTGAGTGTTAGTTCGTAAACTATGTCAGCCGTGTGAGACTGGATTGTATTTCTCTCAATACGCTGACTGCTGTGTCATCTCGCTCAATAATAATTGAATGTATAGTTCGTAAACTATGTCAGCCGTGTGAGACTGGATTGTATTTCTCTCAATACGCTGACTGCTGTGTCATCTCGCTCAATAATAATTGAATGTATAGTTCGTAAACTATGTCAGCCGTGTGAGACTGGATTGTATTTCTCTCAATACGCTGACTGCTGTGTCATGTCGCTCAATAATAATTGAATGTATAGTTCGTAAACTATGTCAGCCGTGTGTGACTGCATTGTATTTCTCTCAATACGCTGACTGCTGTGTCATCTCGCTCAATAATAATTGAGTGTTTAGTTCGTAAACTATGTCAGCCGTGTGAGACTGGATTGTATTTCTCTCAATACGCTGACTGCTGTGTCATCTCGCTCAATAATAATTGAGTGTATAGTTCGTAAACTACGTCAGCCGTGTGAGACTGGATTGTATTTCTCTCAATACGTTGACTGCTGTGTCATCTCGCTCAATAATAATTGAGTGTATAGTTCGTAAACTACGTCAGCCGTGTGAGACTGGATTGTATTTCTCTCAATAAGCTGACTGCTGTGTCATGTCGCTCAATAATAATTGAATGTATAGTTCGTAAACTATGTCAGCCGTGTGTGACTGCATTGTATTTCTCTCAATACCCTGACTGCTGTGTCATCTCGCTCAATAATAATTGAGTGTTTAGTTCGTAAACAATGTCAGCCGTGTGAGACTGGATTGTATTTCTCTCAATACGTTGACTGCTGTGTCATCTCGCTCAATAATAATTGAGTGTATAGTTCGTAAACTACGTCAGCCGTGTGAGACTGGATTGTATTTCTCTCAATACGTTGACTGCTGTGTCATCTCGCTCAATAATAATTGAGTGTATAGTTCGTAAACTACGTCAGCCGTGTGAGACTGGATTGTATTTCTCTCAATAAGCTGACTGCTGTGTCATGTTGCTCAATAATAATTGAGTGTTTATTTAGTAAACTATGTCAGCCGTGTGTGACTGGATTGCAGGCTTTTTAATGAGCTGGTAGTAGCTTGGCCAAGCCGAATTTCATAATGAATATTTTAAATGTGTAATTGTGCTTAGTGTTTTGATTTATGTTTTAATATTTTGTTTGACTTTGTGACGACCTCGACAGAGGGATTTAACATTTTGTATGACCTGAAGATGAAACTATAGAGTTTCGAAACCGCGGTAGCCTTTATGAGGTGAGTTGATAGACCACTGACGGGAAGACTAGGTATATAATCCTAATCATTTGAATATGTGGTCCGGTGGCTATGTTACAATAATGAAGCTGATTGTTGTGTTCTCACTCAATAATAACCACGACCTTACTTCCATCAATACGTCATTTTATTTTAAGTATTTCAATGCAATGACTGTTACGTAGTATCACTCAATAATAACGAAAAACCGTGGCTGAATCTGTGTTCAGTTCATAAACCGTCACCGGATTGTAAGTCTCGAATTCATCGCGATTCAAACTGGTTGTAGTGAGACAGTGAAAACAAAAATATTGTACGTGGGTTTGATGTTAAAATCATTAGGGCGTTATGATTTTATATTTGTTATTTTTCTTAACATATTTGGATACATTTGCGAATGAGGAAGTGAAAAATTCTCTAAGTGGTGAAAATGTTTTTCAAAGTATTCGAAAATTATCGCAGATAAATGAGGATTAATAAAATTTAAATTAATCAGTGAAAATATTGAAGAAGGTTTATTAGAACAAACAGTAAAAAAAGGGTTTTGAAATCTTAATGTCTTGGTATAAGGAATTAGAACAATGAAGTGTTCCTACTAAAATCGTTTTTAATAAACCTAGGCCTACGAAAAATAGGTCTGTCATGAGGTGTTGACATAATAGAAAAAAATACTAACATATTAAATATATACGAGGTGTGTTTACAAAGTAACGAGAATTTTCATTTTTTGAACAAAATATTTCTTTGTTATTCTACACTGATGTTGTCGCCTTCAAAATAGTCCCCATTGGAGATTATGAACTTGTGCCAGCGCTTCTTCCAATCCTCGAAACACTTCTCAAACTCGATCTTTGAGATAGAATTTAGTTCTTTCAGCGATGAGCTTTTCATGTCATCTACGGCTGTAAAACGACGTCCCTTTAAGGTTCTCTTTATTTTTGGAAATAGGAAAAGTCACACGGAGCCATGTCTGGCGAATATGGAGGCTGGGGCATCGTTACAGTACTGTTTTTGGTAAAAAATTCATGAACAAGCAATGAAGTGTGAGCTGGTGCATTATCGTGGTGCAAAAGCCATGAATTGTTTTTCCACAGATCCGGGCGTTTTTTTCGGATGCTTCACGCAAACGGCGTTGAACGTTTGTACTACGTGTAGGTAGTACTCCTTATTGACCGTTTCACCTGGTGGCTGGAATTCATGATGCACTATGCCATTAATATCGAAGAACACAGTGAGAATAACCTTCACGTTCGACCGCACTTGTCGAGCCTTTTTCGGTCTTGGCGAGCCAGAATGTCTCCACCAGGATGACATATCCGCCTTAGTTTCGACGTCATATCCGTAAACCCATGTTTTGTCACCTGTTATAATACGTTTCAGTAATTCTGCATCGTCGTTGACTTCATTTAGTGACTCCTGAGCAACTTTCATTCGCCGCTGTTTTTGTTCAAAATTCAACAATTTTGGAACGAATTTTGCTGCCACGCGTTTCATACACAAAACATTGAAAACAATGTCATGACATAATCCAATCGATATGCCAACATCATCAGCGATCTCTCTAATTGTGATTCGGCGATTGTTCATAACCATTTCTTTCACTTTTTCCACGTTTTCATCGGTTGTTGATGTGCTGGTACGTCCAGGGCGTTCGTCATCTTCAACGTCTTCACGGCCTTCTTGGAAACGCTTATATCACTCGTAAACTCTTGCTTTACTCGTAGCAGACTCACCATAGGCCTTTGTTAACATTTCATCACACACTTATTTGATACAAATTCTTTGATCCATTTCTTTTAACAAACGAAAATCGCCGAGCTCATAAAAACACGTCTAACCTTAGTGGTTGTCACAGATAAAGTGAACAATGAAAACAGCTGAAAGTTGTATTATACTTCAAGGGCATGTATACCAACAATAAAAAAAATGTTTGACAATCGGACTCTCCAAGCCCGCGAAATTTAAAAATTCTCGTTACTTTTTGAACACACCTCGTATAGCGTCACTAACTTAACAGAGAACATAACTATTGTATAACCCTGTATACTCTTTCGTCTAAGTCGGCTAATTAACGAATTGATGCCACTATCTGAAACGAAATCGCGATTTTTAAAACGTGTAAGACCAGAGATACTTTTTAAGTTTCCGTTTTATTCGGGTAATAATTCAACTGGACTTTGTGTTTATAATGCAAACTAAACAATAACCCACTTTTTACTACACTTCTCTTGTGAAATGTAAATTAACATTTCCACGTGTCTTCAAAACTCAAAACATTATAAAAGCTTCTGTCTGTCATTCCATTATAATCTGACACAATCGAAGAAGCCAGGGTGTGGCTCTTCCGTTCTGACTACTTTGTTGCTGACTTCAGGATAATTTTGTTTGATGAATTCTCTTATCTTGAAGACGAAATAAAAGGAAATATTGCATTTGGAGAATTAATCGTTTACGAGAAAAAGAAGTGTTGGCTTCAAATAAACGAAATAAAGCTGAATTTTGTATTTTTAAAATTTTTTATGTTCGCCAGTCCTGCTGACGTAACAGAAGCGAAATTTCTCGTACAAGTATTTGAAAATTCTATCAAAACAAATCATAAACGCAATTAAAATCTGCGTAAATTAACATTTAAAATTTTTAAATTACATTCTAAATATGAAAATGAATCCTAACCGCCGTCAAACTCATTTTATTATGAATTTAATATAAAACTCAAGTTAACTTATGTTGATTACAAAGGTGAAATCAGAGTTAGAGAAGAGAGTAATGTAAAAAAAGTTACAGTTTTTAAAGATTTGTAAGGACCGCTGTTTTGAAACTGTTGAATAAATTTTCTTGAGACTTATGCAAGTTTTTAGTACAATCAGTGTTTGTGTCAGGTTTTTAATACTGGAGTGACAAGACTTTTATTGATCCTGGTTTTGCCACTCAGCTATGTAGCTTATTGTGCCCTCGTCCACAGGCTCAACCTTCCCAATCCAATCTCAGTTCTTTAGAGATGTTGCCCTGTTCTATCGTCTGTCCGCCACTCCAGAGAATGCCTAGGGATTCAAATCGTTTCCAGTCCAAAGCTGGACAGTCAAAAAGTATGTGCTGAACTGTTTCTTCAGCTGTACAACATTTTCTGCAAAAAATCTTCGTCCTGTGAAAACCAATGTCGTGCAGATGACTGCGGAGTGTCCAGTGACCATTCAATCACATCGAAAATAAACGAATGCATTTCTACCGCCGATAAATTCAAATAGGGCCAAAATTGCTAACAAGCAGTTGGATAAATAGCAATTTTAGCGTAATATAGATCACGTAAGTAGATAAGAAAACTTAGGCAGTGCAGGACTGGCCGACAGAAGTGACTACTTTTGGCATGCCTGACTGTATATTTTTTCACTATGATTTAATAATTTTTATAAAATGTTTGATGCATGCAGGAAAGGGCAACTCTTGAAATTTATTTTCGTATTAAATTTCGCGTGTGTGTACGTACACGACTTAAAAATTAACTGAAACTGTCACAGACTATGAATCGTAGACTTGAGTATCGTAGGCTACATAATGGACTTTAATAATTAATCAGTTTATAACCCTACTTTTGACAGTTATACTTTCTAAGTATAATAATAAATATATTATTTGTGATTCTGGTATTCAAAAATTGGTATAGGTCATATACATTAAATAATTTAACTACACAAATTTAGAAAATACACATTTTTAAAATTAACAAGAACAATAAACATAACCTCAATTGAAATGATATTGAAGCTATTGTGCGAAATCAACTGTTTAGAAGTAGTCACTGCCAGTCTGGACATATACAAGAACAATATATGCTGTGAGGTATGCATTACGGATTTAAGCGTGACGCGAAAACAAATGTGTATACCCATGTTTTGTCAACCGCGACCATACACGTTTCCACTACAAAAATACATTTTGATAATCATTAAACAAAAAAACGTATTCTAGTCACAACAGTATCACATAAATTTTAATCGGACCGGTAAATATTGGTTGCCTTAACATAAAATCCAGTAAAATAATTCCAGACTTGTGTCCTACAGAAGCTAAACAAACCTATTTCTAAATTCATTTGTTAAAACACACCGAACTTAAAAATTAATACATGGACAAAACAATGTGCATAGAAATTTTAACAACTTAAAACTTCAGTATGCACATCTTAAGTGGAAATAATAATGTGTTGTAATAATGTTCACTAGAAAGCTCGTATGGATGTGTTAGAGCGTTCCGTGACGGTAAAGTGTGACGGCAAACTGAATTTTCCCCCGTGCAAAACATATACCCATACCATGCGCTAAGAAGTAGTCACTTCAAAAATGATCTATAAATCATGATCGACGCTCATTTTAAGATCCAGGATATGTTAACGGAAATTTGCTAACAATAATGATAACAGATCGTACGGGAATGGGGTCTCCGGGCAGTGGCTAGAGAATATTATCTCTCTAAAGTTTTGTACCTGTATCGACATTTGCATGTGTTTTACGTGAGTGGCGTTAACGTGTCCTGACTTAGTAATTAAAAATGGTGGTATGAGTAAGATTTATTGAGGAGGTATACAAGGAAGATGAGTGACTGTGTAAATACACATTAGCCACTTCATGGAGGTTCGCACAATAAATACAGAGGCCTTTTTCAGTAACGTAGCGGGGGAGCGGGATCTGGCACAATGGCTGACAGGCGTGCCTTTTGGTCTCGATGCTAGTTTTTTGGTGAGGTTGGGGGAAAAATTCTCGAGTGTGAGGACCTAAAGGCCGTGACGGATCGTTTCGTTCCTGACAAACCAAGGAGATTCAGTCAGTAAACGAAGGGAGCGGTTTTGGAAGTATTCCATCCGTTTCCTTCGAGATTCAAAGAGGAGTGAGTACCAAGCAGGGGCTGCATAGGTAAGTATGGGATGAACGTACGTTTTGTACAGAGTCTGTTTGGCCTTTAAAGGTATATGACTCTTGTCTGCTAGAACAGGAAAAACTTGCGGCGAGCCACACCACCTTTGCCTATTACTTTCTTGATGTGGGAAGCGAATGCAAGTCGTCTGTCAAGCACGACATCAAAATATCTGACTTTGGGTTTCCATTGGGATGTAGTTTGTTCCCAAAAGCGATGGCTTCTATTTTGCTGCGTTTACTGCGTTTCTTCACGTACGAAACAACGGCTCAACTAAGTGTAACGGTTTGGGGTAGAGAACCTACGGATAATAAATTGTAAAACCAGTAAACCTTTTTGGTTACGTTTTGAGTTAGACGCGCCAAGAGACGAGTGTTACTTGCACCACATTTACTACCTGTTTAAGTTATGATGACTTCAACAGCTGTTCCTTGACGGAAACTTCCCCTTTCACCTGCTACTTATCTGCATGCTTCTATCAAGCACAAAGCTACAAATTGTAAATGTGTTTTAAACTTTTTTTTTAGAAACCTATATAATTACATGTACTACCTAATTTAACCTATCGTACTTTATTTAGTACATATACGAGGTTTGTTCAGAAAGTAACGAGAATTTTAATTTTTTGAACAAAATATTTATTTATTCTTCTACATTGATATTGTCAGCTTCAAAATAGTCCCCATTGGAGATTATGTACTTGTGCCAGCGCTTCTTCCAATCCTCGAAACACTTCTCAAACTCGATCTTTGAGATAGCCTTTAGTTCTTTCAGCGATGCGCTTTTAATGTCATCTACGGCTGTAAAACGACGGCCCTTTAACGTTCTCTTTATTTATGGAAATAGGAAAAAGTCACACGGAGCCATGTCTGGTGAATATGGAGGTTGGGGCATCGTTACAGTACTGTTTTTGGCCAAAAATTCACGAACAAGCAATGAAGTGTGAGCTAGTGCATTATCGTGGAGCAAAAGCCATGAATTGTTTTTCCACAGATCCAGGAGTTTTTTTCGGATTGCTTCACGCAAACGGCGTTGAACGTGTAGGTAGTACTCCTTATTGACCGTTTCACCTAGTGCCAGGAATTCATGATGCACTATGCCATTAATATCGAAGAACACAATCAGCATAACCTTCACGTTCAACCGCACTTGTCGAGCTTTTTTCGGTCTTGGCAAGTCAGAATGCCTCCACTGGGATGATTGAGCCTTAGTTTCGACGTCATATCCTTAAACCCATGTTTCGTCACCTGTTATAATACGTTTCAGTAATTCTGCATCGTCGTTGACTTCATTTTGTGACACCTGAGCAACTTTCATTCCCCGCTGTTTTGTTCAAAATTCAACAATTTTGAAACGAATTTTGCTGCCACGCGTTTCATATACAAAACATTGGAAACAATGTCATGACATGATCCAATCGATATGCCAACATCATCAGCGACCTCTCTAATTGTGATTCGGCGATTGTTCATAACCATTTCTTTCACTTTTTCCACGTTTTCATCGGTTGTTGACGTGCTGGGGCGTCCAGAGCGTTCGTCATCTTCAACGTCTTCACGGCCTTCTTGGAAACGCTTATATCACTCGTAAACTCTCGCTTTACTCATAGCAGACTAACCATAGGCCTTTTTTAACATTTCACACACTTTGTTACACTTTATTCCATTTTTTACGCAAAATTTGATACAAATTCTTTGATCCATTTCTTTTAACAAACGAAAATCGCCGAGCTCATAAAAGCACGTCTAACCTTAGTGGCTGTCACAGACAAAGTCAACAATGAAAACAGCTGAAAGTTTTATCATACTTCAAGGGCATGTATACCAACATAATAAAAAAATGTTAGACAATCGGACTCTCCAAGCCCACGAAATTTAAAAATTGTCGTTATTTTCTGAACACACCTCGTATAATAACTTTTTATGACACGGTGGTCGATGTGACTAAAGTCACCGAATACGGACCATTATAAAAAACGTCCAAGATACAAGGACGGGGTTGAAGTCGTTTGATAAAATAGACAGTACTATTACCTGTTTAACTGTCGTGAACACTGCCGCAAGATGCCACCACCAGCGAGCGCTAACAAAGTTCTCATAAGGGTTATCATTCTAGTACGTTTATATTCAGTGCTAAAGATCTGGTCGGTCTGCTGCGTCTCTGATTTGCACAACTTCTCAAAGTCTTGGGTTAAAGAAGCTATTAGTAATTTTTACGATTGAAATTAGTGTAAATAGTAAATAAATAATTGATAATATGGATATTATTATTGTAGGATAATTAAATATTTTAATAACTGATAACATTTATTTATGGGAAATATTAATGTATTCACGTTACTGTTTAATAATGTGTAGAATGTATACTTGTCTGTAAACAGTAATTTACACCTGGAAATCTTATTTTACCAAAACAGCTATTCTTGTGGAAAATTTTCTACGGAAAATTCAAAAAATCTACATATTAGGTACATTTCTTCTGTGGTGCAAAATATGTTTGTTGTGTAAACTTTGGTATTACATTACTAAATACCGCCATTTTACAAATAGGAGAAAAATTGCTACGTGTTAATTAATTAATATATTCAAAAATTAAATCTCCTCAAAAAATTATTGAAGGGTTAGGATAAGTGGCCATTTCAAGTACCCTGTCTAGGCCTCTAGCCATTCAAATAGTTCATTTAAAAATGGTAATTCGGTAATGATGAAGCATTTACTCCTATCAAAGTTAGAAATAGTATTTGGTTAACACGTTCGAAACATGGAGAGCTGTAGCATTTCTAAAGTCAGAGACCACGTGGTATAGGTTAGTTCTAGTGGTGGGTGTTATGTTATCTGTTATCCGGTAACGGTTACTGAAGAAAAAACCAGTAACCGTTATAAAAAGTAACAAATAACGGTTGACTAAAAACAATGTGCGGTTTAACACACCCGGTATTTGTCTTCCTTAAAAAAGTATTGAATAGTAGTCGGGTTTGGAATCAAATAATTGCGTGGGTTTAATTTTTGTCTGTCAATCGATACTCCCGTTGCCTTTACTCCTACCTAGGGATACTTTCACTGATTGGTATCGATAATTTCGATATTGTTTCGATAATATCGAGGTATCGACACCAGTAGCTTTGGGAATAGACCTTACAATAACTTTTTTTTTATCTCGACGCAAGTATGGTAACATTAATTTTTTTTAATATGGAGTAAGTAAAAACTTTTATTTGGACGATAGAGTTACTTACTCTATCGTTATAAAGTAATATAAAGAGTTATAGTCTAAAGAGTTTTATCTTATTTTTAGGTAGAAGAGATATAGAGAGCTACGCATTTAAACGGAAAGAAGAACATAGCGAGAACCGTAGGAGAACCTTCCATTGATCTTGAACAAAATGTTGACAGCGCTGCCTATAGTAAGATGAACAATAGGCTAATATTTAGCATGAATTTAGTTTAGTCGATTACAAAATAAGTATGCTTACTTTAATACTGTTAAGACTTCTAATAATAGCGCTGAATAGAAATCTCGCTGACTTACTAGAAGCGAATTTCTCACCTTTTTTTATCTTTTTGATTACACTATCATAAGCTGCTTAAATTAGCATTTAAACTTTAAAATTACATTTATACCTAAGCCGCCTCGGTGGTCTAGTGGATAGCGTCCTAGGCTTTCACCCCGAGGATCCGGGTTCGATTCCCGGCCAGGGCTTGGCATTTTCATACGCTATAAATCATCCCACCGTCTGCATTAGCCCAAGTGTGCACAATAGTCGGACGTTAAACACAAAAAACAAAAAAAATACATTTATACCGAGTGGCCACCAAATACGGAGCGGACTAGGCATTAAATGCGGACCTGTTGTTTTTTAATGTAAATGCAGCCACTGAAAGCGAAGCAAAACCATGTGACGCCACTTGATTCCAGCGGCTTTCAGTGGCCGCATTTATGTTAAAAAACAATAGGTTAAGTTTTAAATGCGTAGTGTGCTCCGCTCTGCATTTGGTGGCCACACGGCCTTAAAATTAAAAAAAAACACCGAACGCCGTTGAATTCATTTTTTTAATTTCAGTGAATTTTGAATATTTAAAATTTTAATTTATGTTTGTTTTTTTTTAACGTCCGACTATTGTGCACACTAGGGCTAATGCAGACGATGGGATGATTTATAGCGTATGAAAATGCCAAGCCCTGGCCGGGAATCGAACCCGGGTCCTCGGGGTGAAAGCCCAGTACGCTATCAACTAGGCCACCGAGGCGACTCGTTAATTTATGTAAATTTTATCGCTGATTACAACGGTAAAACCAAAAATATACGATTAAAAAAGTTTTAAATTGTTTAATGTTTAAAATGACCACTTTTTCTTGATAACGAACTTGTCCAAGCTGTTACCAAAATCGCATTTTTACGCACGCTCGAGGCAAATAGAAGTAAAATTGCTAACGTGTTAATTAATATATATACAAATATTAAAAACCCATCAAAAAAGTATTGAAGTGTTAGGATAAGTGGCCATTTCAAGTACCCTGTCTAGATCTTTAGCCTTTGTAATAGCTCATTTTAAAATGGTAATTCGGTAATGATAAACCATTTACTCCTATCAAAGTTAGAAATAGTATTTGGTTAACGCGATCGAGACATGGAGAGCTGTAGCATTTCTAAAGTCAGAGACCACGTGGTACGCTTGTAGGCGTGGTTACGACGGAAAATAAGTATGTACAGGTAAATATCGTAGCCTATAGAAAGATTGTTTCAAATCTTATCGTAGATAATCTTTGAATTAACTTTCCCTTTTCGCTGAAGAAAAATTTAACAATAATACGTAATAAATTATAATCTGATTCCTTAGAGGTATAATTATTTGTAATTAAGGCGCGTATAACAGAAGTATTTAGGCTTAAGAATAAATTACGGCTTAAAACGGTTTTAGCAGATATCGTACCCGTAGAGTGACTCGTTTTGGTTGACTGATGGCGACTGTACCCGAACCGACATAGCGGTAGTTAGAGAAGATGACACGGCTGAGGTAGAGAGAAGAAAATGGCCGAGAAAGTTAAAAATACAGGACAATAAAAAAATATAAGAAGAATAAGTTTAGTGGAGTGGAACAAAAACGGAAAAGCCTGAGAAAAATATCTACATTTACGCTTCAGGAGGTTTCGGCTTGTTTTCTATCATTTTTTCTCTCTAATGTTTTAGCGAATTCGTTCTTGTGTTCGATAAACTCGTTACTTGTTTTGCGACTAGCCTTTACGGAACTGGGTTATGGTTTAGTTTGCATTGTAAACAGAGTCTAACTCCAGCCGAGAGGAATGGAACTGAAACTTAAAGCGTCTTTACATGTTTTCAAATCTGCATTTCGTTTAAGTTTAACGACACTAATTTGTTAAATAGCCGACTTAGCAAGAGTATGTAGACCTACACAGCATTTCTGCTTTCCGTTATGTTAATTTGTTTTGTTATTTTAAGGCGAAAAACACATTGAGGCTATTATCGCCTCCCTAAATGTAAGTGTGAGTGTAAAGTGCTAAAGTCGTAAGTGTAATATTGTAAGTGTAAGACTCGGGTACCGCGAGGGACGTCTAAATCCTCTCAATAGGTGCAGCTAGGCTGCACCTCCTGCGGGATATGTTAGTTCTAGTGGTGGATGTTATGTTATCTGTTATTTGGTAACGGTTACTGAAAATAACTGTATTTGGTAACAGTAACCGTTATCAAAAATAACAAATAACGATTCTCAACGAAATGAAAACGACTTTAAAATGATGAACTAATAACGTTTTATTCTAAATAATCTTTTAGATAACCGTTTATTAATGTTCAGTGTTTTGTCGCTAAGTGTTTTGAGATAACTTTTAAAAGAAAAGAACGAAGTATCGATATAGCTCTTCCGCCAAGCGCACTGCAATAACGATCAACAGTATGAGGGCGACGTGAAAATGAAGAACATATAACGTTTTATTCTAAATAACCGTTTAATAGTGTTCAGTGTTTTAGATAACCGTTTAATAGTGTTCAGTGTTTTGTCGCTAAGTGTTTTCAGATAACTTTTAAAAGATAAGAACGAAGTATAGTTCTTCCGCCAAGAGCATTGCAGTAACGACCAACAGTATGAGGTGCAGTAACGACCAACAGTATGAGGACAACGTGAAAATAAAGAACGGATAACGTTTTATTCTAAATAATCTTTTAGATAACCGTTTATTAGAGTTCAGTGTTTTTATCGCAAAGTGTTTTGAGATAAGTTTTAAAAGAAAAGAACAAAGTTCAGGATAGCTCTTCCTCCAAGCGCACTGCAATAACGATCTGCATTATGAGAACGACTTTAAAATGATGAACGGATAACGTTTTATTCTAAATAACCTTTTAGATAACCGTTTAGTAGTGTTCAATGTTTTGTCGCTAAGTGTTTTCAGATAACTTTTAAAAGAAAAGAACAAAGTTCGGGATAGCTCTTCCGCCAAGCGCACTGCAATAACGATCTGCACTATGAGGGCGACGTGAAAATGAAGAACGAATAACGCTTTATTCCTAGTAACCTTTTAAATTACCGTTTAATAGTTCAGTGTTTTTATCGCAAAGTGTTTTGAGATAAGTTTTAAAAGAAAAAGAACGACGAAGTTCGATATAGCTCTTCCGCCAAGCGCACTGCAATAACGATCTGCACTATGAGGGCGACGTGAAAATGAAGAACGAATAACGCTTTATTCCTAGTAACCTTTTAAATTACCGTTTAATAGTTCAGTGTTTTTATCGCAAAGTGTTTTGAGATAAGTTTTAAAAGAAAAGAACGAAGTTCGGGATAGCTCTTCCGCCAAGCGCACTGCAATAACGATCTGCACTATGAGGGCGACGTGAAAATGAAGAACGAATAACGCTTTATTCCTAGTAACCTTTAAATTACCGTTTAATAGTTCAGTGTTTTTATCGCAAAGTGTTTTGAGATAAGTTTTAAAAGAAAAGAACGAAGTTCGGGATAGCTCTTCCGCCAAGCGCACTGCAATAACGATCTGCACTATGAGGGCGACGTGAAAATGAAGAACGAATAACGCTTTATTCCTAGTAACCTTTTAAATTACCGTTTAATAGTTCAGTGTTTTTATCGCAAAGTGTTTTGAGATAACTAAACGAAAAGAACGAAGTAACGGTATAACTTTTAATTTGGGAATGTTACTGTTATAAGTTATAATGAACGAGTAACGCATATCGCTAGCGGCTAACTATTACAAGTTAGCTATTATAGTTTATTTTCGGTGTTATTGTTTGTAATTTAATGATTAGTTTACAAAGTAAATACCTAATATATTACTACACATAAATTAATTAGTTTTATTTCTCTTATAAATAGCCTGCATTTATAACCATTTTGTCAATAAACAGCTGACATTTTAATGTTGTACGGTACATTTAATAATTTAAAACAAAGGTTTATTTTGTTTAACATATCTATTATTATAATAATTACCCACTATAAATGTTTCAATTAATATAATAATAATATTATTTTTTTAATTAATACAATTAATTGATATTAAATTAACAATATATATTTTTTTATATTAAGTACATCAAAATAGAATTAAATCTGTTATTTATTTATCATGAATTTAATAAATTGTGTTCATAGTATAATATAAAAAGTATGTTATACTTTATAAAAAAATTGAAAATAATATATATAATCAATTTAATTCTCCTGCATAACTATATTCAAATCTCTGTTTAACAGTTTAAATAACAGTTAGCCAAATAACTGTTAACACGGTATTCTAAAGTAGTAATAATAGTTATAACAGTTATCAGAAAATAACGCTTGAGCTAATCACTATTTTTACTGTTTTCCGTTATGTCAGTGTTGCTACCTGTATCTATACGTTGGTATTTTTCTCTATTACGTTACCATAGATCTGATCTCTGTTAACTTGTGTTAATATTTCCCTCTATTATACAAGTGTTGTTTTCCCCCTGTTGTTTTCTGGGTGCCGTGGTTTTAGCTCACTGTGATGTTAAGGTACTGAAGTTTACTGTCTACGATTTTTTGTAAATCAGCTGGGAACGCACGCTAAACAGAATTCCACCTGTTTTAATTTCTATAAATTCTTTTCCGACAAACAAAACATCTCTATTGCAATGAAACGTGCAAAGAAATAGTTGTAATAATTAATTATTCTATTGCTATACAATTAGTTAACTATGCTTATACGTTAGTTTTGAGTTATGTTCTGAATGAAATTCCGTAAATCTAGTTTAATGATAAAATTTCGAATAATTGGATCAAACTATTCTTATTTTACACGTTTTCTTAAATCCAGTGTATCGTTTATGTGTTTGTTCTTACGTAATGTATTATTCTTACTGTTTACTCGGGAATTTGGTATTATTTTTGTGTGTAATGAAACCATATGGTGTCTCGATCGCACGAGATTGTAAGAAAGGTTTAATTTTATTTCTGTTTTTAACACTCAAGGTAAACGTTGTTTTTTTCTTATTAGTTTTTAAATATTTAAACATAGGCCCAGGCATCTAGGCTTATGTTGCACGTTTAGGCTTAAAGTTGGGCGGTTGAAAACGAGAGTGCCTATACTCCCAAAGCGTCTTTGTGTGTTTTTATATACACAAATGATAACCGAACAAATAATTATAATAACATAAATACTCCGTCATTAAATAACAATTTATAAAATAGAATGTATGTGTGTGTTTGATGTAATAGCTATCTTTATGCCAATTTCAACCGAATCGGGACGTTGTTTTTGCGCGAATATGGAACAAATACAGACATAACCTCATATTTACTTTTAGTAAATAAGAAACACACACACACACACAACTTTTAAAGAAATATTTTAACTAAAACAGGAAGTTAGTTATGTTTGTGTTATTTTATAATTACTTTCTGTAATATTTTATTGATGATCTCTGTTTTTTTAGTTCTAGTTAATCCTGTTTATGATAGTCAGCTCTATGTTTTGTTAATTTTACTCTCTGTTATGTTAAATCTGATCTATGTTGTGTTAGTGTTGTTCTCTATTATGCAATTAATGCTCTCTTTTGTTATTTTAAATAAGTTCTGTCCTATGTCTTTTATGTGTTTCTTTCTGTTATTTTGGTATTACAGTACTACTTGTTGTATTGGTACTGTTCCCCGTTATGTTAGTCTCTGTGATATTAGTTCTAGTCTCTGTGATAACAATCTGATTTTTATTATTGTTATTAGTGTTATTCTCTGTTATGTAATTAATGCCCACTTTTTGTTATTTTAACTTAGTTCTGTCATCTGTCTTTCATGTGTTGTTTTCTGTTATTTTAGTATTATACTACTACCTGTTATGTTAGTACCTGTTATGTTCCCCGTTATGTTAGTTCTGATCTCTTGTAATGTTTATCTGCTTTATGTTATGTTAGTGTTGTTATATAGTATGTAATTAATGCCATCATTTTGTTATTTAACTTTGTTTTGTACTCTGTCTTTTATGTGTTGCTTTCTGTTATTTTAGTACTGTTCTTTGTTATGTTAATTTTGATCTCCATTTAGCTACTAAAGTGCTGTTTTTGTAATGTTAGTGTAGTAATGCTCTTTAGTGTTAGTAGTGTTATAGTCTTTGTTATGTTAATTTAGTTGTGATCTCTGTTATTTTATGTTATGCTGTCCGTAATATTAGTGTTGGCCTGTGTTATGTTAGTGCTGTTTTCTGTTATGTTATCTTAGTTTTCTTCCCTATCATTTTATTTGCTTTCTGTTATGTTAGTGCTTCTCGCTGTTATGTTAGTGCTTCTTACTGTTATGTTAGTGCTTCTCGCTGTTATGTTAGTGCTTCTCGCTGTTATGTTAGTGCTTCTCGCTGTTATATTAACACTGTTCACCGGTTTTTTCAGTGACATTAAAATGTTTGCACAGGTCGCCTTTAATCTCGTTCAGACAGATTCAACAAGTTTATCTGATAATATGCGGCCTGGAAGTGTCATAGTGACCTGGAGAAAGTTAAGGCACAAGTTGGGAGACAAAAAAGTTATCCTTCTCTCCCCTCAGTACAAAAAACGACCTTCACTACGTCATAAAATATCCGAATGCCACCCCATCCCATCCCGATGTGAATATTTTTTATCTCCCTCATCCCCCTAATCCTCGTCGTTCAAAACAAGCTTAAAGGGGATGTTCCCAGCCAACCGATATTGCATTTCTTTAAAACTTTTGGCAGTGATTATTAATTGATTAAACAAGCAGATTTCGTTTGATATCGCGTTACAGTTTATCGAGACTGTTATTAATACTGTAATATGAATACTTTTAAAACACTTTAACCGAAAAAGTTTAATACATATCTAAAGAGTTACGTTTTAATTAAAAATGTGAAACGTGGAAAAAACTTGAATTTGTTTATAAATAACGTGAATGCAGATTTTTCTGTAAACAATAATTTATATTGGAAATCGTATTATACCGTAACAGCTGTTCTAGGATCATTTTTCCTTTGGAAAATCATAAAGAATCAGCGTACTTCCCTTCTTATAAGATACAAATTATTATTTTTTTGTTGTAAGCTTTGTCCTACGATTCATTAGTAGATTAGAACAAATTTGTATTTTAACACTCAGTGTTGTTTGTCTTCGTTTAAAAAAGTATTTAATAGTATTCGGTTTGGAATCAAATAATTGTGTGGGTTCAATTGCATTAATATTTTCTTATCGAGAAGAATTCTATGTCAACAATAAATAATTTAAATTCTATTTCTACTGGAATCTCAACTTGGGTAATATTATCCTAAAAAAGGACGCACTTTCACGGTAAAATTAATTTCGTGACTGAAAAAGAGTTCGTACAAAATAAACTGAAGGGCAGTACATTTCTTCGTAGCGTTTCTTTACTTTTGGGAATAGATTTGAAGTTTCGCCTTTGGATTTTAGGCGATTGCCAAGGGGAAAATAAAAAAAATATAAAAAACTGTGCGGCAGCCAAAGGAAGTGGTCGAGGGGCCCCCACTATTTCGTCGCGTTGTTGCCAAGTCTCTGTAGCAAGGCCGAATGGTAGAGCAGGAGTAGAACTAACTGCATCGAGTAATCTACTCACATAGTCGTTACTCAGTACTGGAAATCAGTTGTTTCTTCGCTCAGCTATTTGGAATACACTACACTACACTAATAGCACTAATTAGAATATGTTTGCTGTACTGTATTCGTATTCCATAAAGTTTTCTGAAGTCAAAACTTTGAGAAGTTATGCATGTCTACATTCAACTATTAAACAAGATATGGGAACATTTCTGTTCCATTATTCCCCAATATATTATTGTTTCCCCCCCACAAATCAAAAAAAAGGAATTGTCTTGAAAAAACCCTTTTCAAAAATAAGTTCAACGATCTTTATGAAAACATTTCCCTCGTTCATCAAAACAAAACGCATTGATCCCTACGTCTAAAAATATTCTGGTCGATAGCTAACGCTGAAAATCTAACGGTACTACGAAATCTACATTAAGCTTTATAATTTAAGCTGGTGAAGTCCTACTAAATTTGACATGAAATTAAAAAAAAACCATTTCAAATACCATTGTATTAGGGGAATCTTAAAGGAGTGTCTTAATTCTACAACATTTTAAATATTATTTATAACATGTATCGCGTTTTGGGGCTGTTTTGATGTTGGATTTGCGGGACGCGTGATGCATATTTATCTAACTTATATTTATAAAACATTTATATTGGTAGTTATAGTAAAAGATCAGTTGCTTTATATTAATTCGTAACGATCATCTGATTCCATTGAACAGCTGATAGGCTATAACAACTTTCAGGTTATGTTGTTAAAAACCAGCTACTATTTAATTTGTCGTGTTTTCGAAAAAAATTCATAATTTAAATTTTAAAAAGGAAGAGAAAACATGATCCATTATTTTTATTTTTAGTTCAATAACAGAATGTTTTTTAATTAAACTGTTTAATATAAATTATTTTATATAATAAGTTAGCCTATAATAAAATATTTCGTTTCAATTCCAGCATTAGCCCATTCTTACGTGAAACAAGCCGTGCCTACAAAATGTAAGTCTGCCTGGTATCAGGACAGCTAAGCCTCGTAGACAATATAGGCCTACACAAAGCACCAGGACAGCAATACTGTATACTAGGTCAGTTAGGCTATTAGGACAGCTAGGCTATACTGTAGGCGTACACAAAGCATCAGGACAGCAATACTGTATACTAGGACAGCTAGGCCTGGTAGACAGTATAGGCCTACACAAAGCATCAGGACAGCAATACCCATATACTAAGTCAGTTAGACTACTAGGACAGCTAGGCTATACTGTAGGCCTACACAAAGCATCAGGACAGCAATACCCGTATACTAAGTCAGTTAGGCTACTCGGACAACTAGGCTATACTGTAGGCCTACACAAAGCATCAGGACAGCAATACCCGTATACTAAGTCAGTTAGGCTACTCGGACAGCTAGGCTATACTGTAGGCCAACACAAATCATCAGGACAGCAATACTGTATACTGGGACAGTTAGGCTACAGGACAGCTAGGCTATAAAGTAGGCCTACACAAAGCATCAGGACAGCAATACTGTATACTAGGACATTTAGGCTACTTGGACAGTTAGGCTATACAGTAGGCCTACACAAAGCATCAGGACAGCAATACTGTATACTGGGACAGTTAGGCTACAGGACAGCTAGGCTATAAAGTAGGCCTACACAAAGCATCAGGACAGCAATACTGTATACTAGGACATTTAGGCTACTTGGACAGTTAGGCTATACAGTAGGCCTACACAAAGCATCAGGACAGCAATACTGTATACTAGGACATTTAGGCTTCAAGGACAGCTAGGCTATAAAGTAGGCCTACACAAAGCACCAGAACAGCAATAATCGTGTACTAAGTCAGTTAGGCTACTAGGGCAGTTATGCTATACAGTAGGCCTATACAAAGCATCAGGACAGCAATACTGTATACTAGGGCATTTAGGCTACTTGGACAGTTAGGCTAAAAAGTAGGCCTACACAAAGCATCAGGACAGCATTACTGTACTAAGACAGTTAAATTATAGACTAATAGTACACAGAACAGACCTCGCTGTATACTCTTGATTAATATACAGAGCGCTCCACGACATCGCTGGTAACATTTTCCGCCAGTTTAATGTTTACGAAAAATGTCTTCAAATCACGAACTAGTTTCGCATTATTTCCTTAACCGATGCACAGTGTGGTTTCTTGATCCAACTATTCCAGTTCCACTAACTCCGAAGTGTTCCTTAAACTCATTTTGTAAAAAATTGTAGAGTTATTTTTAATAAAACGTTCCACATTACAAACACATGATGTGTGGTCTACTTTTCCATTGTTGACTACATTCAAACACAACTGTAATCAGTTGACAAAAAAATATTTGTTTGTTCTGACATAAAAAATAGTGTCCACATGATAACAGTCAGCTTTCCGTTGGTTATATTGTAGGCTTACATATTTTTGTGACTACATTATTACTAATACAAAACTGTAACGTATTAATAAAGAATGTGGCAGTTACATTATCACTACAGAAAAATTTAGGTGATAGTGAAAAAAACACTTATATTTTCCTTTTATGGATTTTTTGGCTTGAAGGTTCTTTAAATCAAAAAAGTGGTTTTTACTGGAATTGTACGCATGTCCTCGCGTTTTTTTTTTTTTTTTAGGCAATGCTTTTAATGTTAACTTTGGCTAGAGAAGTGAATAGAAGAAAAGTCTGCTGAACGGAAGAATGTAACAAAATAAGGAACGAACAAACAAACGGATTTCATCTCTATTTTGTCTCTTTTTCTTCCTCCCTTTTCGAATTTTTTTTTTTTTTTTTTTTTTTTTTTGTTAAACGTTTGTGCACACTAGGGCTAATGCAGACGATGGGCTGATTGATTTATAGCGTATGAAAATGCCACGCCCTAGCCGGGAATCGAACCCGTGTCCTCGGGGTGAAAGCCCAGTACGCTATCAACTAGGCCACCGAGGCGGCTCTCCTCCTTTTCGATAGCAGTACACGCGTATTATACTGTATAAACCCGTTATGTTGCTTCGGTTTCGGTAGTTTTCCTTGATTGAAGAATATGTGCACGTTATAACCATTTATAAAACATTCGAAATTAATATAAACGTGTATAATAATTGTTGTTATTATTGCTAGTTTTTAACAACATAACCTGAAACTTATTACAGCCTGTCAGCTGTTCAATGAAATCAGCTGATCGTTACGAATTAATATAAAACAACTGATCTTTTACTATAACTACATTAAATATTATCTAAGCTATTTTCATATCTCTATTTTTGTCTCTTTCTTTTTCTTCATCCTTTTCGATAACAGTACACGCGTATTATATGAAAACGTTGTGTTGCTTTGGTTTCGGTATTTTTCCTTAGTTGAAGAACACGTGCACGTTGTAACCGTTTATAATACATTCGGAATTAATATAAACGTTTATAATAATCGTTAATAGTGCTAGTTTTTAACAGCATAACCTGAAACTTATTATAGCCTATCAGTTATTCAGTGAAATCAGCTGATACGAGTAGTTACGAATTAATATAATAAAACAATTGATCTTTTACTATAACTACAGTAAATATTATCTAAGCTATGTTCACGTATTTATTTATTTAAACAAAATAAGATGTTTGTAAACGTATCTTTAAACTAATTATATATTCAGCAAAAATATCATTAATAAAAGCTTCGCTTCTGTCGGTAACTCCCTGAGTTCCACCACACGTGTACTTTTTTGGTCGATTTTGGCATGTAGATCTTGTTTGATCAGAATTAAGAAATTGTTTGAAAAAACGTATTTGTTGCAAATACTGTTTTAAAATCGTTTTGCTCAAATATAGTACATAAGTACCAAAATACTCTATGGATCGTTATTATTCCAGGAAAAACGTTTATGATTCATGAGTGAATCGAAAAAACCAAAAAAATCCTGGCCTATATCGAATTTTTCCCGATTTACTGTAGAACCTAACATTGTTTCAAAATTAGTACATTGATTTCTTTCAGAAGTGAATAAGCACGTGACCAAATTTTTAGTAAAATTACATGCGATTTGTAAGTCTACTTTCTTTTTTTTTTGACATGTTTTTGGAGAAATAATAAAGCAGAACGTGCTAAAAGTTGCACGTTTCTGATAGTAAGAAAACAACTAGGTAAAATTCTTAACAACATATCCCTATAGTCAGGTTCTAACCAGTAATAATTTGAGTAGACTGATTAAATTTTGTGGTTTTCGCCGGCTGAGGAAGGTTTTTTGAAGTAAAAAAGTTTGCGTAATGTTTTTCACCATTTACGAGACATGTCCGGAAAGTAAATACCCTAGCGACGGGGTTCCGTGCATACGTGCTCGTCTCTCTGGTTCATTGTCTAACAGCTGACGCAATTACGGCTGGATTGTGTTGCGTTTACATTTTTAATGTTAGTTCAAAATTGTTTAAGACAATTTCTGATACCGTCGACTGTGCTCGTCTCTCTGGTTCATTGTCTAACAGTTGACACAATTACGGCTGGATTGTGTTGCGTTTATATTTTTTAGTGTTCGTTCAAAATGTTTAAAACAATTTCTGATACCGTCGACTGTGAAATGAATTCTGTAATACGGTTTTTTAACGCCAGGAATTTTTAAGTTTGCTGACATTCATCGCCAACTTGTAGAGATTTATGGTGAAAAAGTAAAAGTTGTCAAGGCATTGTGTTGATACATGACGACGCAGTCCCCATTCTGCTGGTGTCACCTCAAAACCTTATTCAAGAATTCGATTGGGAACAGTTCGATCATCCGCCGTACAGCCCCGATAACGCTTTTTCTGATTTTCACTTGTTTCTGAACTTGAACCGTGATTTTGGAGGACGCCGCTTTGACAGCGTTGACGACGCAAAACGGTGTTGGTAGTGGCTGTCTTCAGTGTGCGGCATATTTCTATGAAGAGGGTATTAAAAAGTTGGTACCTCATTACGATATAAGTCTGAAGAATGGTGGCAACTATGTAGAAAAATAGGTTATGAAATGCTCTTTCATGTAAAAAAAAATTGTGTTTTTTCCAAAACGGTACCTACTTTCGGAAAAGTCCCGTATTTTTTAGTGTTATTGAGTATGCCTTGTGGTTCAGGCGTTATTTTGCCAAATTGGTTTAATTTAGCAAATGCTTTGAAATTAAATCTGTTTTATTAGGCAAATACGATTAAAAATATTTGTTTATTTATTTGTTGATGTTATAAATTATTTACAGTAAATTCGTAATGTCTACTTATTGGCCGTGTTAAATTCTGTCAACAAACAAAAACAGTTATTTTATACAATACATGTATTATATTGAATGACAAACGTACAACAACGTAGACCAAAAGTCCTCTTCCACGAAATAGATTTATAAATGCATATAATTTATTCAGCATATTATTCATGTTGTGACATCACGGCTAAATACGAATCCGGGGAGTTGCTATAAATCTGTGGCGACTAGATTTATTTACTCGACTTCCACGGTTTAATTCAGGAGGCCTTGTCAACTCACGATATCTGCATCACTGCACAATAAAACATCCCACCTCCGTGTTCTGCGAGCAGGAAAGCATCGTTTCGTTTTGCTTCCTGCGTGTGTGGGAATTTCCTACTTCAATCTAAAATAGAGGTGGATCGTTCGCGAATGAACGGGTCTCTTAACTGAACTACTCCGCGAACTAGTTCGTGGTGAAAGCATCATTTCGTTTTGCTTCCTGCGTGTGTGGGCATTTCCTGCTTCAATCTAAAATAGAGGTGGATGGTTCGCGAACGAACGGGTCAAAATGAACTAATCTTTTAACTGAACTACTTCGCGAACTAGTTCGTGGTGAAAGCATCGTTTCATTTTACTTCCTGAGTGTGTGGGAATTTCCTACTTCAATTTAAAATAGAGGTAGATCGTTCACGAACTGGTCAAAATGAAGTAATCTTTTAACTGAACTACTCTGCGAACTAGTTCGTGGTGAAAGCATCGATTCGTTTTGCTTCCTGCATGTGTGGGAATTTCCTGCTTCATTCTAAAATAGAGGTGGATCGTTCGCGAACGAACGGGTCAAAATGAACTAATCTTTTAACTGAACTACTTCGCGAACTAGTTCGTGGTGAAAGCATCGTTTCATTTTACTTCCTGAGTGTGTGGGAATTTCCTACTTCAATTTAAAATAGAGGTAGATCGTTCACGAACGGGTCAAAATGAAGTAATCTTTTAACTGAACTACTCTGCGAACTAGTTCGTGGTGAAAGCATCGATTCGTTTTGCTTCCTGCATGTGTGGAATTTCCTGCTTCATTCTAAAATAGAGGTGGATCGTTCGCGAACGAACGGGTCAAAATGAACTAATCTTTTAACTGAACTACTTCGCGAACTAGTTCGTGGTGAAAGCATCGTTTCATTTTACTTCCTGAGTGTGTGGGAATTTCCTACTTCAATTTAAAATAGAGGTGGATCGTTCACGAACGGGTCAAAATGAAGTAATCTTTTAACTGAACTACTCTGCGAACTAGTTCGTGGTGAAAGCATCGATTCGTTTTGCTTCCTGCGTGTGTGGGAATTTCCTACTTCAATTTAAAATAGAGGTGGATGGTTCGCGAACGAACGGGTCAAAATGAACTAATCTTTTAACTGAACTACTTCGCGAACTAGTTCGTGGTGAAAGCATCGTTTCATTTTACTTCCTGAGTGTGTGGGAATTTCCTACTTCAATTTAAAATAGAGGTGGATCGTTCACGAACGAATGGGTCTCTTAACTGAACTACTCTGCAAACTAGTTCGTGGTGAAAGCATCGTTTCGTTTTGCTTCCTGCGTGTGTGGGAATTTCCTGCTTCAATCTAAAATAGAGGTGGATGGTTCGCGAACGAACGGGTCAAAATGAACTAATCTTTTAACTGAACTACTTCGCGAACTAGTTCGTGGTGAAAGCATCGATTCATTTTACTTCCTGAGTGTGTGGGAATTTCCTACTTCAATTTAAAATAGAGGTGGATCGTTCACGAACGAATGGGTCTCTTAACTGAACTACTCCGCGAACTAGTTCGTGGTGAAAGCATAGTTTCATTTTACTTCCTGAGTGTGTGGGAATTTCCTACTTCAATCTAAAATAGATATGGATCGTTTGCGAACGAACGGGTCAAAATGAACTAATCTTTTAACTGAACTACTCCGCGAACTAGTTCGTGGTGAAAGCATCGTTTCGTTTTGCTTCCTGCGTGTGTGGGAATTTCCTGCTTCATTCTAAAATAGAGGTGGATGGTTCGCGAACGAACGGGTCAAAATGAACTAATCTTTTAACTGAACTACTTCGCGAACTAGTTCGTGGCGAAAGCATCGTTTCGTTTTACTTCCTGAGTGTGTGGGAATTTCCTACTTCAATTTAAAATAGAGGTGGATCGTCCGCGAACGAACGGGTCAAAATGAACTAATCTTTCAACTGAACTACTTCGCGAACTATTTCATAGTGAAAACATCGTTTCGTTTTGCTTCCTGAATGTGTGGGAATTTCCTACTTCAGTCTACAATAGAGGTGGATCATTCGCGAACAAACGGGTCAAAATGAACTAATCTTTTAACTGAACTACTCCGCGAACTAGTTCATGGTGAAAGTATCGTTTCGTTTTGCTTCCTGAATGTGTGGGAATTTCCTACTTCAGTCTAAAATAGAGGTGGATCGTTCGCGAACGAACGGGTCAAAATGAACTAATCTTTTAACTGAACTACTTCGCGAACTATTTCATAGTGAAAACATCGTTTCGTTTTGCTTCCTGAATGTGTGGGAATTTCCTACTTCAGTCTACAATAGAGGTGGATCATTCGCGAACAAACGGGTCAAAATGAACTAATCTTTTAACTGAACTACTCCGCGAACTAGTTCATGGTGAAAGCATCGTTTCGTTTTGCTTCCTGCGTGTGTGGGAATTTCCTGCTTCAATCTAAAATAGAGGTGGATGGTTCGCGAACGAACGGGTCAAAATGAACTAATCTTTTAACTGAACTACTTCGCGAACTAGTTCGTGGTGAAAGCATCGATTCATTTTACTTCCTGAGTGTGTGGGAATTTCCTACTTCAATTTAAAATAGAGGTGGATCGTTCACGAACGAATGGGTCTCTTAACTGAACTACTCCGCGAACTAGTTCGTGGTGAAAGCATAGTTTCATTTTACTTCCTGAGTGTGTGGGAATTTCCTACTTCAATCTAAAATAGAGATGGATCGTTTGCGAATGAACGGGTCAAAATGAACTAATCTTTTAACTGAACTACTCCGCGAACTAGTTCGTGGTGAAAGCATCGTTTCGTTTTGCTTCCTGCGTGTGTGGGAATTTCCTGCTTCATTCTAAAATAGAGGTGGATGGTTCGCGAACGAACGGGTCAAAATGAACTAATCTTTTAACTGAACTACTTCGCGAACTAGTTCGTGGCGAAAGCATCGTTTCGTTTTACTTCCTGAGTGTGTGGGAATTTCCTACTTCAATTTAAAATAGAGGTGGATCGTTCACGAACGAACGGGTCAAAATGAACTACTCTTTTAACTGCACTATTTCGCCAACTAGTTCGTTTAGTTCGTTCTTGCCATCAGCTCTCCGAATGGATTCTTGTGACTGCAGTACATCAACTACAACGTACAGAATAAGCAAAAACAACTATTACAGTACGTTATCCAACTAATAATGCTGATTCGACATACATGGCGCCTTCGAGTACAGTACAGACTATGCCTACACATTATAATCTACAGCGAGAGTTCTCAAAACCTTTTTTCTGCTTCGACCCCATAAATAAATTTTGTTTATTCCTTAGACCCCCATACGTTTACAATGTGTAGAACAAATATCACCGCAAATGAAACATTTATTAGGAGTAATTCAGTAATACAATTTTTTTAATAATTTATATTTTGTATTATTAAAGATATAATTGTGTTTATAGAAGCAGAAATTTAAAAAAATATAAATTATATAAATCACATAAATACATAACATTTTAATGCTATGGTTGCGTTTTAATGTCTTCGATTATCTTACTTGTTTCGGGGGAAATATTTGTTAATATTACCACTTTCTGATAATCGAATCTATTTCTCGTCTTTCGAAATAAATTGACACAGCTAAATCCTGTCTCAACCAAATACAAACTAGGAAATGCTAACAATAGTGGTTCGCTGATACTTGTTAATCTGACATATGTTGTGCGAATGTCCTTGCAACTCAAAAATTCGGCATATCCACTTGTTTGAAAGTTGATTTTGAGTTCAAAATTATCTTAAAGTTCAATAAATTCTTCTTGTAGTGAAAAATCAGTATCGGCCATGTCGCTTTCAAATGGTTTTATAATCCAAAATGGAACATTTAAGTTTTCTAAATCCTTGTAATTCAATAGACCCCTTCAAAGTTCAATAGACCCCGTTGAGAACCACTGGTCTACAGTTTGTTTATTCTATTAGTGTTTAGTTCGATTAGTTCAGAAGTTCATTTAGTTCATTAGTTCAACCTACAATAGCTCGCGAACGAAGTGACCTCATTAGTAATCAGGCCGAAATTAAACATATAATATAATAGGCTGAAATATTTTGTTTTGTAACGTTCGACTATTGTGCACACTTGGGCTAATGCAGACGATGGGATGATTTATAGCGTATGATCTCAGCCAAGCCCTGGCTGAGAATCGAACCCGGGTGCTCGGGGTGAAAGCACAGTACGCTATCAACTAGGCTACCGAGGCGGCTTTATAGGCTGAAATATTAAGCATACCAGTCAGTAATAAATTAGGTTTGAAAAAATTGAACTAGTTCATACATTGAACTAGATTTTGAATTAGTTCGTTTAAGAGAACTGTTCCGCCCATCCCTAATCTAAAACATTGTTTCCACTACTTTCTGGAAATCGTTTCGTTTCTGGACATATTTAGTTGACTCATTGATTGCCATGTTGGCGAGTCTAAGCCATAGATTCATCACATTATCCCTGTTAGAAAGAGGTTGAAGTCTCTCAATATACCACTTAACTAGATTTTTTTATTTAAGGTTCTGCACCGATTATAATGTGCGAGATTTTTTATGTGGTTTATTCATAATGTACTTCAGTCCATAAAGTGGAAACTACAATTTCGTAAAAAACGTGTGGAACTCTGGGAGTTACCGACAGAAGCGAAGCTCTTCTTGATATCTTTGCTGAATGTATAATTAGTTTGAAGATATGTTGACAACTATCTTGTTTTGTTTAAATAAAAAAAATACGTGAACCTTGCACAGATATTATTTACTGTAGTTATATTAAATGATCAGTTGTTTTATATTAATTCGGCCCCGCAGGGGGTTGCAGATTAGCTGCACCTATTGAGAGGATTTAGACGTCCCTCGCGGTACCCGACTCTAACACACACTTACACTTACAATACTACATTTACGACTTTAACACTTGACACTCACACTTACATTTAGGGAGGCGATAATAGCCTCAATGTCCTTCTCGCCTTAAAATAATTTAAAAAAAAAATTAATTCGTAACTATCAGCTGATTTCACTGAATAGCTGATAGGCTATAATACGAATAAGTTTCAGGTTATACTGTTAAAATCTAGCACTATTAACGATTATTATAAACGTTTATATTAATTCCGATTGTATTATAAACGGTTACAACGTTCACGTGTTCTTCAACTAAGGAAAAATACCGAAACCAAAGCAACACAACGTTTTCATATAATACGCGTGTACTGTTATCGAAAAGAATGAAAAAAAAGAAAGATAAAAAATAGAGATATGAAATTCGTTCGCTCGTTCGTTCCTTACTTCCGTTACATTCTTTCGTTCGGCAGATTTTTTTCACTCCTCTCGCTAACATTAAAAGCTTCATTTTAAAAAAAGATAGAATATATTCGCCTGAAAATACGGCAGATGTATTAACTAATTGGAATGAACAAAAGGTTACTTTATCTGACGATCATTAGAACTATTTGGATGGACATAAGGAGCCGAGCTGTGTGGGTGTGCAAAAGTTTCTAATCCACTGCTGACACTGTATAATATAGTCAATGCAGTGCAATGACAAGTGCAAGATGATATCAAAGAAACGAGAACTAAATCCAGACATAAAAATTAAACTACTGGAAGACATAGTGAAAGTACTTTGCAATACGTCACAAGAAGAAACTCCATAAATATGCCAAGAATTAAGCAGATTGTGGACGTTATATAGTTAGTGAGGATACGGGATTGGACACTAGACGCCTCAGCTTATAATTTAATAAGCTATAAAATTATTAAGGGTCAGGATCTGACTATAGGAATACGTTTTGAAGATTTCTTTCTATATATTTTCTTACGATCAAGTACACAACTTTTAAAAATAATTCGAGCTGATTTCCAACAATTTATGTTTAAAAAAACAACAACGCGTTCTGTTTTGCGGGAGGTGTGCAAGGCTCTTAATTGGTGCTGATTTTATTATTGAAGTTAATTCATTTTACCAATCACCAGTTTCGATTCGTTCCGTTTCCAGCAACGGGATCAACAGTTTACGGGATTAGAATTTACAAATTCTCCACAAAATTAATTACGTTTGTCGAAATTATACAGCTTTCAAATTATCGCAGATTATCCTTTCGTAGACCTAATACTACGTAACTTTACAAAAGATTCCAATACGTTTTATTTTAAAATTACATTTAAGTAATTTTATGTAATATGTAAACATTAAACAGATGAAGCTTTTTGTACAATCTTTTACTGTTAAAATAAAGTGCAGTAATAATGGCGTGTGGTACTCAAAAGTTCGTATTTTACAAAATACTTTTAATAGGCTAATAAATTGTGGTGGGATTTTATGTAAGTTGAAGTTAAATGTGGCCTAAACGTGGTTACATATATAAAACACAAAATATGGTAAGATAAACAGAGTCAAGCACTTCAAATATCTGGGAGAAATTCTTGAACCCACAGGTGGCGAGAAAGCTGCACAAAGGGTTCGGCTACTGAGAATGAAGAGGGCTCTTGGTATAACGCATGATATTTACAATAAGAGATGTATGTCGACGCACACAAAAATCAGACACTACAACACAGTCATAAAACCGGAGGTATTATATGCAAGCGAGACGCTAGCACTCCACACAAAAGCTACCATGGAGGGTATTTTGAAGGAAGAACGCAAAATCTTGAGGAAGATCCTTGGCGCGAGATTAACAGAAGATGTTGCACTCCCGGAAGACCACAGAGAAGATATCGAACCTGGCAGCAGATATCAGAAGAACGAGGCTGCGGTTCTATGGACACATCAGTAGACTCCCAACAACGAGACTTGCCAACAGAATCCTTAAGTATATACAAGGTGTCAAATCAACAAAGTCGTGGATTGCACAAGTCAGAATAGACTACATAGACCTACATGACGCAGGAATAGACTCAACAGATGTTGAAGACAGGCACGCATACAGGAGAAAGATGCTCGGTTGGAAGGTCCCAGAAAATGAAATCCCAAAGAGAGCAGGGGTAAAATGGACGGAGGAGTGGAAGAGGATCCATGGGGACAGGATGAGGGAGGTGTGGAGGATTAGAAGGAACAAAACATGAGTCGGAGTGCTTTGCGTGATCCAACAGGGTCTATGCGCAGATAATAATAATAATAATTATTATTATATATATATATATATATATATATATTTGTTTATAAATGTATATAAAATATATAATATATATATATATATATATATATATATATATACACACACACACACACACACACACACACACACACACACACACACACACACACATACATGGGCTTTCACCCCGAGGACCCGGGTTCGATTCCCGGCCAGTGCTTGGCATTTTCATACGCAATAAATCATCCCATCGTCTGCATTAGCCCAAGTGTGCACAATAGTCGGACGTTAAAAAAAAAAAAAAAAAAATGTAGCTAAAACATCGGTAAATCTATTACATTACTCAACTGCATACCTAAAGGTTCTTAGTTCGAGTTGCTTTTCCCCTTTTAACGTTTAGTCTAATTCGCAGTATGGACGTAAAGACGTAAAGCAAAAAAAAAAAAATAATAAAGTGAATTAGCATAGCAACACCTCAACACCTGCAAGCACCTCAATAATGGGAAGTTCATATTGATTCTTATCCAAGTCCTACACTTTATGAAGAGTCTTGGACTAGAGAAGGCACGAGCAACTCAGAAATGTAAAAAGAGGTTACAATAGATCTACATAAGTCACAGTACTCCTAGTAATTCATTCATTCAATTAAAATAAAATAAATTTTCTAAAACGCAAAAATGAAACATAAAAAAGTCGCGGTAGTGCCAAGACCGATGTCAAACAGTAAAGAAAATTGCTTCGTTTGATGTTCCGTGAAATCGTTATGTATCTATCAACATTTAGATGTCTTTTATAAAACAATGTCCTTAGCATCAAGCTGGCAATCTGACGTATTGAATCTTATTACCGATTTGAATTTTCCAACACGTGATAAAATTTTGCATTGATTTGTATTCCATTTGGACCGAATGAACTTGTACGGTCGGCGTTGCACGTAAATGAAAGGCCTGTTTTAGACTGTCCGGAGTCGTATGGCGGCTACGTTCTCTTTGATGACCTTCATTGTCGGAGTGACGTGTTGGTTAAAAATAACTGAAACTATTGAAATACATTTCTCAACGCTCTAGTACAATTAATTATAGGCGATACTATCCAGTACTAATAGTAGCTATTTAATATAGCTGTTAACCGCTCGTGTGAATTTCGTGATTTCATAAAAACAATCGTTAGGTTTATTGCATTCAAATTATAATCCCTAAAACCTATACCCAAAAGAAATGTTTACGTGTATCTTGTATTTAGGCCTATTCATTTTTTTAAAAGAGAACAAAATAGGCTTGATTCACTTCAAGTCGGTCGATTTTGAAATCTTTTTTTAGTAACTACTCAAGGTGTACAAAGACTGGAATTGACTAGCTGCACCTATTGAGAGGATTTAGACGTCCCTCGCGACGTTTTTTTTTTTTTTTTTTTTTTTTTTTTTTTTGGTGTTTAACGTCCGACTATTGTGCACACTTGGGCTAATGCAGACGATGGGATGATTTATAGCGTATGAAAATGCCAAGCCCTCGCCGGGAATCGAACCCGGGATGATCGAAGTCGCCATGATCGCAGGGCATGGATACTTCAGGAAACATACGCACAGGATGGGTATTTACAACAGACCATCTCTGTTTAGGAAATAAGGACGGCAGGAAGAGACTGCAGAACATCTGCTCCTGAAAAAATGTGAGTACGCTATCCACTAGGCCACTGAGGCGGCTTCACCCGAGTCTAACACACACTTACACTTACAACACTGCACTTACGACTTTAACACTTTACACTCACACTTACATTTAGGGAGGTGATAATAGACTTAATGTGCTTTTCGCCTTAAAATTAAAAATAAATAAAAAACAAAGACTGGCATGTCTGGCTATTACGATTGCTCCTGGTGCAACCCTTGATTGCTGTCTAAACATTCTCCCATTAGAACTGTTTTAAAAACAGTGGCAAGGAAGAAATGCGTACCGTCTTTATTGTGAAAACCTTTAGAAATATCGCTGTCAGCATATAGGACATGCCAAGATCACATTGGTGATAACAGGCGATCGTGAACATGGTATGATCTCGGACTACATGTCTACTAGATATTTTTTCTTCAAGATATTGAAAGTGCTGGACCCTGAAGAGAAGAGTGAATCGAGAACGAAGACATCTGCCATCGGGAGGACTAGAAGCCACTGGTGGATCCAAGACTGATGGTGGAACAGGAGTTGGAATATGTGGAGATGAACCCGGGTAAGAATATCGCCTCTGCATGGAGAGGTATCACACAGCTGAAGTCACAGCTCTTGTGGAATGTGCACGAGAGATTCTAAGAATTGGAGGAACAAGTTATCCAAATTCACAATGACAGTCAAGCAGTTTTGAAGGCATTGATTGACGTGAGTTCAAGTCAAAGCTAGGCTGGAACTTCATAAATCTAGTGGCACACGTGGAAACTTGAACAACGTTACGTTTTGTTGGGGGGGGGTCAGGGCACGCTGGGATTCATGGAAATGAGCGAGCTGTTAGGCTGGCTTACCCAGCATCAGCATAGAAATTCAAAGAACCTGAATATTTCTGTTGTGGAATATCAAGACAGGTGGCTGTGCAGACTGTCGGCACTTGGACTCGAAGAAAGCATGCGGGGAGGTAGAAGAACATGGTAGGGCTGAAAATTAGTCGGACCAAAACTTCAAGAATCCTCTAAACACACTGCATGTAGCTCACTCTCGCTTAGTAGATACAATGTTAGGAACGTAGTCGCCATGGTAGCAGGGCATGGATACTTCAGGCAACATACGCACAGGATGGATATTTACAACAGACGAACTCTGTTTAGGAAATAAGGACAGCAGGAAGAGACTGCTGAACATCTGCTCCTGAAATGTGAGTCTTTGGAGCAAGAACTTACAGAATCCTTGAGAAAATAACCAAAGGATTGATCATTAATTCTACAGGAAGATCTCGTCAAAAAGTTCCTGGAGTTTGCAAAACTATTGACCTTGAGAATGGCTTCTAGGGTCAGTACACAAAAAAGGCTCTGTAGCTCTTGATTTTTTTACAGATATTGTGATGCAAGTCTTGCGATCACTATTTCAGCGGTTCGTCTTATCCTATTACAGAAGATAATCTTTTATCGAGAGAGAGAGAGAGAGAGAGAGAGAGAGAGAGAGAGAGAGAGAGAGAGAGAGAGAGAGAGAGAGAGAGAGAGAGAGAGAGAGAGAGAGAGAGAGAGAGAGAGAGAGAGAGAGAGAGAGAGAGAGAGAGAGAGAGAGAGAGAGAGAGAGAGAGAGAGAGAGAGAGAGAGAGAGAGAGAGAGAGAGAGAGAGAGAGAGAGAGAGAGAGAGAGAGAGAGAGAGAGAGAGAGAGAGAGAGAGAGAGAGAGAGAGAGAGAGAGAGAGAGAGAGAGAGAGAGAGAGAGAGAGAGAGAGAGAGAGAGAGAGAGAGAGAGAGAGAGAGAGAGAGAGAGAGAGAGAGAGAGAGAGAGAGAGAGAGAGAGAGAGAGAGAGAGAGAGAGAGAGAGAGAGAGAGAGAGAGAGAGAGAGAGAGAGAGAGAGAGAGAGAGAGAGAGAGAGAGAGAGAGAGAGAGAGAGAGAGAGAGAGAGAGAGAGAGAGAGAGAGAGAGAGAGAGAGAGAGAGAGAGAGAGAGAGAGAGAGAGAGAGAGAGAGAGAGAGAGAGAGAGAGAGAGAGAGAGAGAGAGAGAGAGAGAGAGAGAGAGAGAGAGAGAGAGAGAGAGAGAGAGAGAGAGAGAGAGAGAGAGAGAGAGAGAGAGAGAGAGAGAGAGAGAGAGAGAGAGAGAGAGAGAGAGAGAGAGAGAGAGAGAGAGAGAGAGAGAGAGAGAGAGAGAGAGAGAGAGAGAGAGAGAGAGAGAGAGAGAGAGAGAGAGAGAGAGAGAGAGAGAGAGAGAGAGAGAGAGAGAGAGAGAGAGAGAGAGAGAGAGAGAGAGAGAGAGAGAGAGAGAGAGAGAGAGAGAGAGAGAGAGAGAGAGAGAGAGAGAGAGAGAGAGAGAGAGAGAGAGAGAGAGAGAGAGAGAGAGAGAGAGAGAGAGAGAGAGAGAGAGAGAGAGAGAGAGAGAGAGAGAGAGAGAGAGAGAGAGAGAGAGAGAGAGAGAGAGAGAGAGAGAGAGAGAGAGAGAGAGAGGAGAGAGAGAGAGAGAGAGAGAGAGAGAGAGAGAGGGGAGAGAGAGAGAGGGAGAGAGAGAGAGAGAGATAGAAAATATGTTATTGACTTATTTATACTTCCAACCTTTGGTGCTTTGTGGGAATATATTATATTAATGAAATGATAACACGTTAGTATATTTACACAACTTGCCAACCAAAGTTTCACTCGTTAGAACATTATCAAGGCCACGTAACAGACGACAGTTAAAACAGTGCATTATAATTTTACTAAGGAAAAACAAACCACTGTACAGGCCTAAGAATTAGAAGGCGGGGATAATTACCTAGAAAATGGTTTTAAAAGAGCTGAATAACCTTAAGTCTAATTGTTCATTTAAAACTAATACAGATTTATATGTACAATTTTAATATACGTATTTGTACAAAAATCAGAAACATCATGAACTTTCAAGTGGTTAATAAAACTAGTCTTCATGGCCCAACCTCAAAATTCTATTTTGTTCTTCTATTCTAATTTTAAATTTACGAATGGTTTGGCCTACATAATTAGCTTTTCAAATTTTACGTGATAATTTGTAAACACCACTTCTATAAAAATTAGGTATTTTATTTTTACAATTATTTAATGTTTTACATAAATTAATGTCCAGAAAGCTGGATTGAAATCATATTTCTTTTCCAAAAGTTTTCCTAATTTATTACCTATTTTACCAAAATTACTGATTTTTTGCCATTTTGTCTACAGATTTTCCGTCATAACAATTATTCCTAGCAATTTTTTTAACTCAATTCAATACAAAAATCCATAATTATCAATACAAAAATACACAAAAATCCATAAAGCCGATTTAACTTCAGCCTGTTAAGTTGCTTTGACACAACTCTAACGAGTGAAACCTTGGCTGGCAAGACTCAAATAAAAAAATACACGTGTGGAACTCGCGGAGTTACCGACAGAAGCGAAGCTTTTGTAACGATATCTTTGCTGCTATCGTTTTCAAAAAGAACGATAAATTATTTAAAATGTTTCGACGTAATTACCGCACGATTTCGTTACCATAATGAGTATTATGACCAGCTCTAACATGTACTTTGATCGAGAGATAAAAGCACATGTCTAAGTCTGTAGGCATGCATACATTCATTGTCTATGTATTTATAGGCCTACTGGTATATTTTGTGTCCTTATCGTGTTCAACCGATAACATGTCTAGGCTATATGTTGTTGGAAAGAAAAATAAACAATATATTTCAATTCGGAAAAAATGCTTGTTGACTGCCAAGTATTAAACAGTTAACTGTAATACCACAGTATCAATTTGAAAGTAAAAAATAATTTTCAGTTAAAATTAAATTTATTAATGTGTGTGTGTGTGTGTGTGTGTGTGTGTGTGTGTGTGTGTGTGTTTGCACGCTGACGTTTGCAATTTCAGTCCGATTCGATTCAAACTTGGCAAAAACCCGTTTTTGTTAATAACTTGGACATGTTCGTTAACCAGAAAAGTTCGTTCAGCAGTTTCAAAATGGCGGTGATTTCAAATCTTTAAAAATTTTAACTTTTTATCTTAAATATTTTTGAAATTTGATTTCATCACCGTAACCAGCTGTGAAGTCTGCATAAATCAACAATTTGAATTTAAAAAAAATAATTTGAAGGGGGTCAGGTTTCATTTTCATATTTTCAAGCAATTTAAAAGTTTAAATTGCTAATATACGCATATTTTGTGTGTGTGTGTGTGTGTGTGTGTGTGTGTGTGTGTGTGTGTGTGTGTGTGTGTGTGTGTGTGTGTGTGTGTGTGTGTGTGTGTGTGTGTGTGTGCACCCTCACGTTCGCAAATTTAGTCCGATTTGGCACAAAAAACGATTTTCTTAATAGTTTTGAGCGTGCGAAAATACACACACACACACACACACACACACACACACACACACACACACACACACACAGTAAACTACTTGACCTATTTTGATGAAATTTTAAGTTCATCTGTAGGATCTACATCTGGTTTGTCTCAGTGCCATTATTTTCTTTTTCAAAAAGCCGTTTTTAAGATATATTTTTTTTAAATGTTAAAAACCGTTTTCTCAAAATAAAATTTTGCTGTAATGTACTTCTTCAAATATTCGGTGTGAGTGTTATATGAGAGAAAATGAAATATTGGTATAATTCTTTAAAATCGGTTGAACATGTCTTGCTCACATTTTGGTAAAATATGAAGGTTTATATAAACCTTCTGTGTATACAGTTTGAAATAAAAGACAGTTAAGAATAAGAATAAATAAATAAACTTCGCTGTAAAATTTATTTTTGTGTTTTTCTATTCACTCTGGAACCGTAAATTATTTTCGTTTCAAATTTGAGACGCACACGGTGACTGTAGCAATGTTTGCCGCTCTAGTAACGTTAGGAGAACCTGTTGGTATTGCTTCTAATAACCTACAAAAAGCAAGTGATAAAATAAAAATGTGTAAATTAAAGCAAGCGAGCATAAATCTGTGCATGTCAGCTTTACTACTGAAAGACTGATACTAAGTGTGCACTGTGAATATAAGGCCAAATATCGGCTCACTCTTGATTCCACACTTTGTTGAAAGGGCCATGTACCAGGTGTGTTCAGAAAGTAACGAGAATTTTAAATTTTTGTACAAAATATTTATTTATTCTTCTGCATTGATGTTGTCGCCTTCAAAATAGTCCCCATTGGAGATTATGCACTTGTGCCAGCGCTTCTTCCAATCCTCGCAAAACTTCTCAAACTCGATCTTTGAGATATCCTTTAGTTCTTTCAGCGATGCGCTTTTAATGTCATCTACGGCTGTAAAACGACAGCCCTTTAAGGTTCTCTTTATTTTTGGAAATAGGAAAAAGTCACCCGGAGCCATGTCTGGCGAATATGGAGGCTGGGGCTTCGTTACAGTACTGTTTTTGGCCAAAAATTCACGAACAAGCAATGAAGTGTGAGCTGGTGCATTATCGTGGTGCAAAAGCCATGAATTGTTTTTCCACAGATCCGGGCGTTTTTTTCGGATTGCTTCACGCAATCGGCGTTGAACTTGTAGGTAGTACTCCTTATTGACCGTTTCACCTGGTGGCAGGAATTCATGATGCATTATGCCATTAATATCGAAGAACACAGTGAGCATAACCTTCACGTTCGACCGTACTTGTCGAGCCTTTTTCGGTTTTGGCGAGCCAGAATGCCTCCACTGGAATGATTGAGCCTTAGTTTCGACGTCATATCCGTAAACCCATGTTTCATCACCTGTTATAATACGTTTCAGTAATTCTGCATCGTCGCTGACTTCATTTAGTGACTCCTGAGCAACTTCCATTCCCGCTGTTTTTGTTCAAAATTCAACAATTTTGGAACGAATTTTGCTGCCACGCGTTTCATACACAAAACATTGGAAACAATGTCATGACATGATCCAATCTATATGCCAACATCATCAGCGACCTCTCTAATTGTGATTCGGCGATTGTTCATAACCATTTCTTTCACTTTTTTCACGTTTTCATCGGTTGTTGATGTGCTGAGGCGTCCAGGGCGTTCGTCATCTTCAACGTCTTCACGGCCTTCTTGAAACGCTTATACCACTCGTAAACTCTTGCTTTACTCACAGCAGACTCACCATAGGCCTTTGTTAACATTTCACACGCTTTGTTACACTTTATTCCATTTTTTACGCAAAATTTGATACAAATTCTTTGATCCATTTCTTTTAACAAACGAAAATCGCCGAGTTCATAAAATCTTAGTGGCTGTCACAGACAAAATCAACAATGAAAACAGCTGAAAGATTTATCATACTTCAAGGGCATGTATACCAACATAATAAAAAAAATGTTTGACAATCGGACTCTCCAAGCCTGCGAAATTTAAAAATTCTCGTTACTTTCTGAACACACCTCGTACATAAGAAAAGAACAGAACTGGGACTTATGTACAGACAACACTATTGGTTATTAGGGAGGAATTCCACACTAGCAATACAGAATACGACTATGACATAAAACCAAATAATGAAACTAATATGGATTTATGGTATCTAAATGTGGGGATGTGATAAGCCAACTAATGAAGAAAAATTCAAATTTTCAAAATATTGTTTAGCGAAGTTTGGTAACACCGTGTGGTTTACAGCGTACAGCATTAGGGAGTTTGCTGGTAAGCATGAAATTAGACTACGCCATTATATTAATGCAGTATATTATTGCTTGGCAAAAACGATTTAGTTAGAAGTTTAAAAAGTACTAAGCCTTCTTAACTGGTTTAAGATTGGTACTGGTTTAAGCCAGTAGAAAAGATCTTCGGACAAGACAGAAGGAAATTTGGAAATATCAGTGGCTGAAGTAAATTATTGTTAATTTAGGTTAAGCTGATTAGAAGTAAATTAACTGTTGGTTCTAGATAAATTTTAATTGTTTAAATAAATAAAAACTAGAAAAAATCAATTTTTTTACACTGACTCCAGTTACGTTCCTTCATATGTGATCGAAAATTGAGCAAAATCTGATGAACCGATTAAGTGAGATCAGTTTGATTTTTTTTTTCGTCGGTAGGTTCTTTTCAAATAATAATAACAAAAAATGTGAGAAAGTTTGTGTAATGTGTTATTTATTAAATTTTTAAAGAATTTGACTGTATAGCCTAATTATATTGTAGAATAGGCGATTAGGATTATGACCCATTCTTCCCGTCAGTGGTCTATCTACTCACCTTGTAAAGGCTACCGCGGTTTCGAAAGTCTATTGTTCCATCTTCAGGCCGTGATACAAAATGTTAAATCCCTTTGTCAAAGTTGTCACAAAGTCAAACAAAACATTAAAAACATACGTCACAAACACTGAGCACAATTACACGATTCCCCCGTAAAATACGTACGATGAAATTTGGTTTGGCCAAACGATACGTGCGACTCATAGGTCGTTACATTCCGGACTCAAAACCTGAATGGTTATCACGGTCTGAAGATGGAACAATAGACTTTCGAAACCGCGGTAGCCTTTACGAGGTGAGTAGATAGACCACTAACGGGAAGAATAGGTCATAATCCTAATTACTTAAATATGTGGTCCGGTGGCTATGTTGTAATAACAAAATAGGCGCCTTTAAATACAAACGGAACACTGAAATTAAACAGAAGTCGCTCAGGGAAATATTTTATCAGTTGTAATGTGTTATTTATCTTTTTTGAAAAAAGTATTTGACTGTATAGCAGATAATATTGTAAAATGGGCGCCTTTAAATACAAACGAAACACTGAAATTAAACAGAAGTCGCTCAGGGAAATATTTTATCAGTTGTAATGTGTTATTTATCTTTTTTAAAAAGTATTTGACTGTATAGCAGATAATATTGTAAAATGGGCGCCTTTAAATACAAACGGAACACTGAAATTAAACAGAAGTCGCTCAGGGAAATATTTTATCAGTTGTAATGTGTTATTTATCTTTTTTGAAAAAAGTATTTGACTGTATAGCAGATAATATTGTAAAATGGGCGCCTTTAAATACAAACGGAACACTGAAATTAAACAGAAGTCGCTCAGGGAAATATTTTATCAGCTGTAATGTGTTATTTATCTTTTTTAAAAAGTATTTGACTGTTTAGCCAAATTATATTGTAAAATGGGCGCCTTTAAATACAAACGGAACACTTAAATTGAATAGAAGTCGCTCAGGGAATTATTTTATCAGCTGTAATGTGTTATTTATCTTTTTTAAAAAGTATTTGACTGTATAGCAGATAATATTGTAAAATGGGCGCCTTTAAATACAAACGAAACAATTAAACTGAATAGAAGTCGCTCAGGGAAATATTTTATCAGCTGTAACGATTTAAGAACGCCATCCATTTTCCGTTTATTTTCGCCGCTCTATAAATATTAATTTTTTTGGGAACTCACGCTACAGTTATCTCTGCTGGAGTTGAATACCACGCTTCACGCTCAATATACCCCACTGCTTACCGGTTTACTGCTGTACAGCTGCACGCTTGTATGAAAGTTGTGTAAAAATAAATATTTTTTCTCCGCGGTTCCCTTTTTCTTAACTCTTGGCTGTGGAACAAATGTGTTGGTACAAAAATAATCGCATACCTTGCAAAATGTTTCTTTTCTTCGGCCAACAACGCCCGATAGAGAAACCAAAGCGGAAATATTTGAGCAGGTCTATGATCAATCTGTAGGCTACTAGGAATAACTGTATTAATTTCAACATAGATAAATTTTATCCCCCTTCTCTGTCTGTCTGACTGTTTGTCTGTCTCTCTGACGGCTGTCTGTCTGACTGTCTATCCGTTTGTCTGACTGAGTGTTTGTCTGTCTTTCTATCTGACTTTTTTTCTGTCTGTCTGTCTGTATAACTGCCTGCCTGCCTATCTGTCTGACTGCCTGCTTGTCTATCTGTCTGTCTGTTTGTTTGAGTGTTTGTCTGTCTGTCTGACTGTCTGTCCGTCTGACTATCTGTCTTTCTATCTGACTTTTTGTCTGACTGTCTGTCTGTCTGTATGACTGCCTGCCTGCCTATCTGTCTGACTGCCTGCTTGTCTATCTGTCTGTCTGTTTGAGTGTTTGTCTGTCTGTCTGACTGTCTGTCCGTCTGACTATCTGTCTTTCTATCTAAATTTTTGTCTGACTGTCTGTCTGTATGACTGACTGTCTGTCTGCTGACTGCCGGCCTGCCTATCTGTCTGACTGTCTGTCTGTCTATCTGTCTGTCTGACTGTTTGTATGTCTGACTGTTTGTCTGTCCGTCTGACTGTCTGTCTGTCTGACTGACTGTATGTCTGTTTGTCTTTTGTCTGTCTGTTTGTCTGATTTTCTGTCTGTTTGACTGACTGTCTGACTGTCTGTCTGCCTGCTTGTCTCTCTGTCAGACTATCTGTCCGACTGTCTGTCCGTTTGACTATCTGTCTTTCTGTCTGACTTTTTTTCTGACTGTGTCTGTCTGACTGACTGTCTGTCTGTCTGTTTGTCGGTTGTCTGTCTGACTGCTTGTCTGTTGTCTGTCTGACTGACCGACTGTCTGTCTGACTATCTGTTTTTCTGTCTGACTGACACTCTGTCTGTCAGTTTGTCTGTTGTCTGTCTGTCTGTCTGTGTGTCTGTCTGCCTGCCTCTCTGACTATCTATCTTTCTGTCTGACTGACTGTCTGTTTGTCTAACTGTCTGACTGACTGTCTGTTTGTTGTCTGTCTGTTGTCTGTTTGTTGTCTTTGACAGACTGAATATTGATTCCAAACTGGAATGACTACGTAACTGAGACTTGTAATAAGATCTTAAATTCGAATGGAACACGTTTGAAGACAATAAAACAACATATTCAGGTTATAATATTTTTTCATATTCACTGTAAAATAATCATGAGTTTATAAATGATCACGCTTTTATTAATATATTTGTTTATGTTTATAAATTATTACTTTACTGAAACAGTTTAAGTTTCGTGGGCGAAGCCGCGACTAGTCTGATATAAATGTAATATTTCACGCACAATTTTCGAAATCGCTGTGTTTCTCCATACAACTAGCAATTTAAAAAAAATCGGAACAGCAATTTTTGAGTCCGTAAAAACATTTTCAAGGATAATATTCTGAATTGTGTAGCCTATGTAAAAAAAATTAAAATTCTGAGATAATGATGTTAAATCTATTCTCCACCATTACCAACGACCGCAGATAAGCGACTGTCCGTCTGCCTATGTGTTGGATGGTTCGGTGGTCGAAGTGGCTAAAGCATCGGTCTACTGCGTCACTCAACTGCGCAGTGAAGGTTTTTAGTTTGAGCCGCATTTGCTCCTGTTGCTTTTCCCTTACCGTTAACACTGATCCCTCGACGTCATTAGTCTAACTGGCATAAAGTATGGACGTTAAGGAAAAAAAAAGGTGTCAGTCGCATGACTGCCGACAGACGTGACTACTTCTTATCACGGGTTATGGCTATGTACTTTACACCACAAAATAAAATATATAGTCGATTTTCAAAATCATGAGTAGGGTAGGGTGTTGTACCTTGAGTGCGTTGTACCTTGGAACACTAGCTCGATCTGCAAGGTAATGCGACCTAGTAGGCCAAAAAGGAACTAGATAGTAGATAGTGACGCTAAGGAGTGCTAGCAAAAATTCCGTTCATTTCGGTAGTAATTGTCGTGAGTTATGCACTAAACTGTTTTTTGCTCGTTAAAAGTAAATATTCGGCTGTATATTGTTTGGCTTTGTACGTCCTCTGAGTTTCCTGTAGAACGTTGTATATTCGCTAAGTAGATTCGTCACATTCTGATGAGTAAATCCATATAACTTACTTTAACTGTTAGATTGTTTTTCTATGTTAGGCGGTAGTTTGTGTTCAAAATGGCTACCTGTTGTACCACGAAACACAAAACTTGTTCTTCCTTAGAACATGTTCCAAGGTACAACTAGTTATTAGTTTTTGCGTTTTTGTTCCATGTAACGATGCTACGTAGTAAAACGGGCAACAAGAGGCCTCCTATCGATTCGAATGCTATGAAAAGAGCTGTAGAAGAGGTCACAGCCTACACAGACTGCAGAATTTCTATTAGGGAAGCGTGTAGTGTATATGGGGTAAAATTAGCTACACTATCCAGACATGTTACAGCGTTTCGTCAACCTGAAAAGCAAGAATATCAATATGTCGCTAAATTTAATACTAAACAAATATTCAATTCTAATGAAGAAAAGTGTTTGATAGACTACATAAAAAAAGTTGCGAAGATGAATTACGGCTTAAGTAAAAAAAGGGGTCCGTGACTTTGCATACAAGTTTGCTCAGGCAAATGGAAAAAAATACTCAGAACATTGAGTTAACGAACAAACGGCAGGAATAGCATGGATGAGGTGTTTTATGAAAAGGCATCCTGATCTATCTATTCGGAAACCGCAAGCTAGAAGTTTGAGTAGAGCAACCAGTTTCAGTAAAACAAATGATGGGGTTTTGACAACATTGAAAGAGTTCATTAACGTTTTGGGCCAATAACTCCAGATCGTATTTGGAATCTAGACGAAACCAAGTCTACAGTCCAAGTTCCAGGAAAAATTGTAGCACAAAAAAGGAATGAGGCAAGGGGTTTAGAGTCCCAGGAGTATTTCCACTGGATCGAGATATATTTTCTAATGACGACTACCTGCCATCCTACGTGACGGATAGACCTAATCCGAATCTTGAACCCTCTGCACCTGAAGTCACCGACCATCAGGGTGAGTTATTGTCAGCTGAATCATCTTTGAATTCTGAAACGTTTGGCAGTGATGTGCCTGGTCCGAGTTCTATGCCGTCTACGTCTACAGTGGAGTCTCCAGAGGAGGTGCAACCTTTCCCCAAGGCTAAGCCAAGGGTAAATAATGCCAAAAAAGGCAGGAAGCCTGGGAAAACAAGAATAATTTCAGACATATCTGAAAAGGAGAAGTTGAAGCTAACAAAAATAAAAAAAAGACGACGAAGCGAAAGCTAAATTTTATAACAAAAAAAGACGTTCTTGAAGAAAATAACCAAAAGAATAAACCTACGAAAATGGGTAAGAAAATAACAAAACCTAAACCGAAGAGCCCAGCAACATCCTCTGATGAAGAGGATGATGGTGCCCCCCTAACCGACACTGATGATGACGACAGCAATGATGAAGAGTGTCTCTTATGCCGTGAACCATATAAAAATGATGTGAGTAGAGAAGAATGGATTCGCTGTATACAGTGTCACGAGATGTGTGCAGACGCTGAACAAGGGTGGAAGAATTACGTTTGTGATTTTTGTAAAAGGAGAAATAATAACAATTGAACATGAGCCACAGTATTTTTGAATGTAGATTTTAAGCTTAAATGTTACTTGTTTGTATTTCAACACGTCCTGATTTTTAATACAACTTTTGATATATTAATTGCGTGATTTAACTGCATTATTCTTAAATGTTAAATTGCGTTTCAAGGTACAATAAGCCCGTTCAAGGTACATGCCTACCTTGCGGAAAGAAGATTTTACAAATTTTAATGAAATAAAAATAACGTTTAACAAAACTAAAAAATGTATGATAAAAGAAAGAAGTGTAGTTTATGTAATAGTTGTACTATTCAATTATAAATCTTATCTTAATATATTAAAGAACTCCTGACTGACTGACTGACTGATTCATAATCAATGCAGAGCCAAGACTATCTTAGCTAGCGACTTGAAATTTTCAGGGTACATTTATGTTACCGTATAGGCGTGCACTAAGAAAGAATTTTACAAAAATTTGATTTTAACGCCATTAAACTACTTACCTAGTCCAACTTTAATAATCAGCGTATAGCCGAAACTATAATAGATAAAGATTTGAAATTTTCAGGGTTACCACCACACGTAGTTGTATACTGAAAAACGATTTCCCAGTACTCAACCCCTAAAGAGGTAAAAATGAGGTACAACAATTTTATTGGAAAAAATATGTTTTTCGTCTGACCATCTTAAAACGTTAACATAGTTACTCTTAAATATAAGTAATGAAATATATTTTTCACCATTTCCCAAAACTCATCCCCTAAAGAGATTGAAAGAGGGTAGAAAATGTAAAAAAGTGGTAGGCTATACAATTGAAAAATATTTGTTTTTGATCGTATATTCTAGAAATATGCTATGAAACACAAATAATGACACACATTTTTTCGAATTCATTCCGTAAAGGAATAAAAATGTAAAAAGAGGTATAATTGGAGAAAAAAGAGTGTTTTCATTGGAGAAAAATATTTTTTATCCCCTTTTCTTAAAAGTAAACAAAATATTCTAAAACACAAATTATGATACACGTAATTCAGCATGCCCCCCCCCCGAGAATTCATCCCCTAAAAGGACAAAAATGTAAAAGAGGTATAAATGTTTGTATTGGAGAAAAATATTGTTTATCAGACTTTCTTAAATTCGAATGGAACACGTTTGAAGACAATAAAACAACATATTCAGGTTATAATATTTTTTCAAATTCACTGTAAAATAATCATGAGTTTATAAATGATCACGCTTTTATTAATATATCTGTTTATGTTTCTAAATTATTACTTTACTGAAACAGTTTAAGTTTCGTGGGCGAAGCCGCGACTAGTTTGATATAAATGTAATATTTCACGCACAATTTTCGAAATCGCTGTGTTTCTCCATACAACTAGCAATTTTCAAAAAATCGGAACAGCAATTTTTGAGTCCGTATAAAACATTTTCACGGATAATATTCAGAATGATGTGTATGTAAAAAAATTAAAATTCTGAGATAATGATGTTAAATCTATTCTCCACCATTACCAACGACCGCAGATAAGCGACTGTCCGTCTGCCTATGTGTTGGATGGTTCGGTGGTCGAAGTGGCTAAAGCATCGGTCTACTGCGTCACTCAACTGCGCAGTGAAGGTTTTTAGTTTGAGCCGCAGTTACTCCCGTTACTTTTCCCTTACTGTTAACACTGATCCCTCGTCGTCATTAGTCTAACTGGCATAAAGTATGGATGTTAAGGAAAAAAAAGGTGTCAGTCGCATGACTGCCGACAGAAGTGAGTACTTCTTATCACTGGTTATGGCTATATACTTTACACCACAAAATAAAATATATAGTCGATTTTCAAAATCATGAGTACGTTCATTTCAGTTTAATATATTTCTAAATACAATATTATATGATTTTATGGTTCTTTTCCAAGACATAGATTTTTGCTACTCGACACTAGAATAGGCTATAACTGACCATGGGAGAAACACGGAGTCCCAAATGTATTCCTGCTACACTTAATATCTGACCCTGTGACTTATTAATTGTCATTGTAAATGCCAACTTCAATGGAAACTGCAATATTTTAATTTGGAAAGGCAGGTCGTTTAGAATTATAAGATTGTTTGGAATTAAAAATTGTTACACAGTTAACTCTTGTCATAAAACTAAATACTAAATAAAGTTGGACTGGGTAAGTAGTATAATGGCGTTTAAAATAATTAAAATATTTATATTAAATATATATATATATATATATATATATATATATATATATATATATATATATACGTATAAATATTTATACGTATACAATGTCACTGTTACACAGTAAACACTTGACACAAAACTAAATAATTAAGTTGGACTGGGTAAGTAATATAATGGCGCGAACATACAAGTTTTCGCTTCAAAAATACATTTTAAAACAAAAATTTATATAAGAGCGTGATGCATGACGGCAAACTGAATTTTTTTCCCGTGCAAAACATACATCCATACCCCGCCATAAGAAGTATTCACTTCAAAAAACCTATGTTGGTAGATAGAGTGTCTAAGGGAGTCAAACGTTAAAAATATATTTACCATTTCTTTCAATGTTGAATATGTATACTCGAGTATTTATATTCCCATCATTTGTTTACATAAAACAACACACGTTTCGAGAATACGAATCAGCTGTGGTTATCAAACGCGTAACTTGAAACTAAAATATGTATAATCGCGGCACGCAGCTGTCTCGCTGACGTGATGAAAGCGAATTTGTAAAAGTATTTTTTCTAACTTACTCTTTTTGAAATTCTGATTTCACCGCCATAATCAGTATTAAAGTCTGCTTACATTAGGCATTTAAATTTTTCCAATTACATCGAAAACACGATAGTGATCCACGACCGTCGTCAAATTAGATTTCTTAATTTCAATGGATTTTGAAAATTTTAAATGTTAATTTATGCAGTTTTTAATACTGATTGTTATGGTTAAATCAGATTTTCAAAAATATTTACGAGAAAAAATTACTAAATAATTAAAATTACCGCCATTTTGAAACTGACGAAAGAATTTTGTTGGTTATCGAACATGGCCAAGATGTTGGAATAATCGATTTTTATGCGTAGTTTGTATCAGATCGGACTGAAATTTTGAACATGAGCAGTGTGTGTGAACATAAACAATATGTAGTTTATTATATACCGCTCATTTGAAGGTCCCGGGTGTGGGTCTTACCATAATGGCACTCCAGTATCTAATGGAAATTCGACGTAGACTCCTAGGACTATGTTTAGAATACTAAAATTAAAAAGAGGGAATAAACGTTAACGACTTTAACTCTGAGCGGAGAAAAGAAAAAAATAGACCTTACACGTGATCAGCAATCACAAAATCACAAATCACAAAACGAATAAAAGCTATACAATAGCTGGTAAACGAGAATTGATTTACGCTGTCGAAACGTCATTTGTTATTTTGTATTCATAATTTCCAAATAAAAAATAATCATTTAAATACTCCATCGTTAAGTAATACGGCAATCGTAAAAGATTATTCGCATTGTAAAAATAACAGGAATTGAAAATTTTGAAAATATTTATTTATTATTGCTCTTGAAAACACGCTATAAAACGTAGCCTACATTATTCATGCACATGTCACAACAAAGATAAACCATTCACGTAAGGTATATTGTACTTCATTTTATAAAACAAAGTAAATTTAATGACTGTAATATTTTTTCTAGAAGCATATCGCATTTATCGATCTATAATGTTGGCTAGCCTGGTTCGGTCGTCACGTACGTCATAACTTCATCAACAGTCATGTGTTTTTTTATTTCCAACACTAACGCACTCACGTGGTGAAACAAGTGACTACCGAGATATTTGCATATCTTACTTTGTTCTTGTATAACCTTACCTTTGTTTCACTTTATACTGTTACATTTGCTGTCGGATTGCTTTGATACACGATACACTTGAGGGATGTGTTCATTGGACAAAGACAAAGGGTTGGTAAAGAGCTGAAGGCCGACAACAACTATTCAACCCTTAATACTAGGTCGTTTCTTCTCCACCCTAGCTTAGGCCTATGTTAAACCCTTCAACAGCGGGTATGATTTAATACTAACGGCGAAGTGAATCAACCTGATTATACGAACCATTCCAAATAGTGTATTTATATGCATGAAGTCCAAGTTGAAGGCACTTCTAACAATTCTTTGTGAATAAAAGAACGCTAGTCAGTAAACTAGGTAATTAAAAAATAAATTAAAACCTTATGATTACAAGTAATTTAATTTTTAACTCATAACAAAAAAATACAACATACATTCCTTTAGAATTGTACTGGGTTTGATAAAAACTTAAAATTATATCAAATTCTTATTTGTGTTCGTAGTGGTGATATTGATTTGGTAGTGGTGACTTTGTTTCGTGTATATCGTTGCCTTCGTAATGATAATAACGTTGCCTTTATATTGGTGATACTGTTGATTTGGTATGATAATATTGTTTTCTTTGTAGTGGTGATATTGTTGTCTTCATAGTGGAAAATAATATTACCATACCAAATCAACAGTATCACCAATATAAAGTGAACGTATTATTTACTTTGTAGTGGTGATATTGTTGCCTTCATAGTGGCTATATTGTTGATTTGGTAGTGATATTGTTTGCTTTGTAGTGGTGATATTTTTACCTTCGTAGTGGTGATATTG